>JABFQC010001575.1:0-18810 GCA_022817085.1 Psilanteris sp. ZL-2020
AACTGTTAAGTAATTACTAGCATGTTACATGATTTGCCTTAAGAAGTTTATATCTTCATTGGGTACTACAAGTGACGGTAGCTCAGTGGTTAGAGAGTACGCTTTCAAGTAGACGCGGGAGTTCAAATCCCGGGAATTTGACTGATACAAAAATTTCAAATTAAAATTTGATTGAATAATAGAAAACAAGATGCCTTCAAAATAATAATAAATGTATGTAGATGTATATATATATAATTACTCTTTTACTTTTTTAACTATAGTAAAAACTAGCTAGAATCTATGCTCACAGAGCGTAACGTTGCTACTTAGTTACTGGATAGTTGTTCTAAGTAGACTCTAGTCAAAGTATATTAAAAACTGACTATTTTCACGTAAAAAACTCGATACAATTTTTACTTGGGAAACATCGCATCAAAGTACTGTTTTGGCACGGTAATTCTTAATAGAAATTTGTCTCAGTGTAACCTTAAATCGTCGGCCGAAACTTTTCATTGCGAATATGACCCCATTAACTCAGATCACATGACATACCGTTGACTCGCCCGCAATCACCCGTGAACGTTCGTTGACAATTTGACCGCACGCGCGGAATTTCGGCGAATTATTATAAAGCCGTTTAATGTCTTCAGTCGCGTTGAAGCGCTCGCGCTCCGCGGAAGGCAAAAATATTTCTCGTCAAACCGACGAGGCGCAAAAAGAATCCCGTGACAATTTCTTCGGCGCACAATTTACTGAAACACGCCAGAAAGAAAGAGGGCGATGAGTCAGTCGCATTTTGCTCCGCAGTCACTTTTATTTATACCTACGTTCCGTAACTTTCTTTCAGCGCGCTTTACCTTTTTTACTTTTCCCGGCTATTAGTAGTAAAGGAAGACATCAGCTTCCACTCAGCGATTACCGAAACGAATTTGCATAACACACGGATAACGTGCGGACCATTTACATTTTATTTTAATCGCGGTAATCGATTCAAATCACTCGAACTGAAGCGAAAAGCGGCGGGGCGCGCGCAAGTCCGCTGTCTGTCGGCTGTCGGGTACTTTAAATAAAAATAAAGTGCCGTGGAAACAATTTGAATGGGAGCATTAGTGAATGGCAAAGACACAAATTACTTTTAACGAGAGTCGCCCGAAATCGCAATGCCCGTCCACTATTTTTGCGCTTCGCGGCGCGAGAGTCAAACCGCGCGGCATGTAAATACTGCGCCGCGGTTTTGGAATTTTAAACGCGCGATAATGAGCGGATTATTTGTCAATTTTAATGGAATGTAACGTTCGCGCGTGGAACGGTGATTTTCGGTCCGTGGAAAAACTACTCGAGTGGTTTAGTTACAGTATGTCAATCTTACTTTTGAACATTAACTTAATTGTGCACTTTGCAACGAGTGGTTTCATGAAAAGCCACATGATCTTTTGAAATTCATTAGTTTGAAAAGCAGAATTGTATATTTTAACGCGCGAAAAGGATTTATTTTGATTGTAAATTGTGTGTCAGCTTTGTATCAAAGACTAATTATTCTTTGTCGGAATAGTTTTTATGATATATCTTTGCAGTTTAATTATATATTAAATTTTAATACGATGAAACAAAAATACTGTTTTAGTTTCGATATTTTCAAACATACTAAACATTATGAATGTGTTTCTTTGTTAAAGTTTTAGAGTTTTCTGTACTATTTTAGACAATTATTATTAGTGACGTAATATGATTAATAAAAATCAAATGTATATCGATATTATTTGTAGTTCCAAAATCATATCTCAATAGATATATCTAATTAAATTATAAAGTGATATTATATTAAAAAGCTGAAATAGTCCAAATTTGTCAAAAGAAGTTTTTAGAAAAGATTATTTTTATAAACATATATTAATTAGCTAAATATATATATTTATAAAAGTACGCATAGAAAAAAAGTTACATTATAAAATACCACACTTATAGTTTTATAAGGATATCATGATTAGCATTATGGAAATTACTATATTTTATAGAAATTTGTCTTATAAAATATCGCTAATTTGTCTAGAAGATATTGTATTGCATAGAAGATGTATAATAATTGTAAAAATATTTGGTTCCAAATCCCTGAAATACCATAATGTATAGTAATACATTTAATATAACATTTTTCTCCGTGTATACTGCTAATCGTAATGCAATCGACTTATGCAATCGTAGCTAATTAAAATGACTGATTCATCATAATTATTTATATTTTTTCGAACGTAAACAACATAATTTTGAGAGACACACTTCCTTAAAACTGAATATACTTTCTTTAATGCTTTGATTGACATTATATAAAGAACATAGATATTTCTCCTGACATGCGTGGAATAACGATTGGATTAATTGCGCTTTATAACAAAATTCATTCATCTTCTTCGTAGGGCATTAACTTCGGGTGTATAAAGATACGTCCCGACATAATTATTCGTCATAATGAAATGCAAATAAACCGTTTCATCCGCGTTATACGCTTTTACAGTTCCAAATCGATTGTCTTATTCTGTGCGCCGTGCATTCTTTCATGAATATTCAATCCCTTAATGGCCAGGAAATAATACAGTTTGTTGCACTTCAAAAAACACCGTAAAGTCGTTATAATTTTCATTATCAAGATTTAACGACGTCGACAACAAATAACGCGTTTCGAGCAACTGTCAAAAAGAGAAGAACGAATCCAAATTCGCAATTACGATTTAAACGAAGTAATCAAAAAACGCGTTAAAACGAACGCATACAGGTATCAAATTGATTCTGACCGATTTGCCCAAGACGCGTTCATTTTTGCGCCAACGCGGCATATACATATATATATATATATATATCACCCGAAACGATCGCTCGCAGTCACGTACAAATCATCGCATTCAACTTGATCAACCTAAATTTAAGCAATTCCTAGGTTTGATGGAATAATGAAGGGCCGGCTATCTCGGCCGTAATGATACAAAATAAGCGCGCTGGTCGGAAGCGTGAGCCGAGTGGACGGCAGGGAGTCGAGAGGCGGCCGATTAGACAGGTCGGAAGATATGAACAAATCGGGACGGGACAGATCGGGATACTCGAGAGCACCTAAAATTACACCGCCGGTTTTACGGCTCTCGCGCGCAAACATTACAAGAGCGCGGAATTTCCATGTTGTTACGTGGAAGCAGATATATATAAAACGCATATATATATATATATAGTTCATTTGTAAGATCGCAATTCACCGATGCTAATCCCGCTAATGTTTGCATGTATGTCGCGCGCAGCCGAGCGCAGTTTCGTAATTAAAGCCAACGCTAATCCGCAAATAGATTCCGTTTATTTCGAGAGCCCGCGATGCCTCAAATTTCTTCTAATCCGATCGCTTAATGCCGCGCGCCGAGAGCAACAGTCCGGCGCGCTGCCGAAGATAAGCGAAAGTTTAAACCGCCGAAGCGCTCGCGCGTGTGTCAGCGCAATAATCTCGATGTTGCGAGCGCATCACTCGCAAATACGAGTGAGATAATGCGGTTGAAAACGGCTTAACTATCAAATAATGATAGGACAGGGATATATGATCGTTTGATCCTGGTGATCGCACATGTCTCGATATGTATTTAGGGTTGGTTCTTGCGTAATCAAGGCAGCGCGGGATTGTACAAGCAATAATATTCCTAATTGAAGCACTTAATGCCCGCTGGCGTCGATATTCCAATAATTCAAGCGTTCCCATCGTGGCGTCTAATGGTGTGAGGTGTAAGGCTTCGATTCCCGTGGGACGCGGTCCTTCGGTTCTGCGGCAATGCATCACTCTGTCCACAGCCCCGTAACTCAATCCGCGACACAAGCCTCGCCACACACGTGCGATCCTCTGGCCCCGGTCTTCCGCACACACACGCACACACGCACACCCATATATATACAGGTACGCGCGCGCACGCGTGCCCATCTCTCGCGTGTACGAGCCAGACTGCGCGCCGCACACGCATGGTCGATAAACACACAAACCGGGCGACGACGAGGAGGGCGGCCCAGGGTTTCGGTACGTTATGTCACGGGATAGACGTACTCGCTGAGAGACAAGACACCTCGGATATATATACGGGCCGTTCGACGGATCTAATCTAACCCCTTTGCGGATGGCGCGCGCACGGTCACGCATCGCGTTGCCCGCGTTATAAATTATGGCCTCCTCGGACCGGTCGGCTCCCGCTTACGCCGGGTTTTAACAACTTTTCCGACTCTCCTATCCAATTATCCGACTTATTTGTTGGGGGTATCGAATGAAATGTGGCCGCGCCGCAGTTAGGGAAGAATGTAGATTTGGCTTGGTTGCGGCGAAATGGTCCATTGAGTGGATGGGTGGAGATTCCCCGAATTCTTCGTTGTCTCTCATTTCCTCTCGGTGCGTGCGAGGTCGTATTGTTTTCCGACTTCATTCGGATCGTCAAATATTTGCGCGGCCAAAGTGACGCGAACTTTAATTAGTGTTGGCGTTGACAATTCTTTATGTACAAATTTCATCTGACGCGAATTCGGGGATACGCGCGCTGAGGGCAATTGGTTTCGAGTACGTTGATGCGAGGGGTGAAATTTCGTGTCTGTATGTATGTCGCGGGGAGTTTAAGAAATTTTGTGTGTGTTAATCGGTGTCGTTATATATGCACTGACAAAAATGTTTCGGTGATCGTAAACGATGTTTCAATTTCTGAAAGAATGTTTGACTAATTTATTTGATTATAGCAATTAATTATTTGTAACGAAAATCCTTTTTTTCTCCGCGTGGTGTTGGTTTAAAATATTCGCCCGGATTGTTGCGCGTGACCGAAAAAAGGATTAAATTTAGAATCTGTCTTGGTAGGTATTTGCATAAACTTTTGAATGCAATATCAACAAGACAATTCTACAATCTCGTAGAATAGAACAACCCTTGAATACATTGTCATGCAAATTCCTCTTAAATTTATGCTCATTTTCATGCTCAAGGATCGCATTTAAATGCTGCCAAATCGATCGAAGTATATATATACGAACTTTATGAACGGAAATATCAATTTACTGTTTCTTAAACAAATTGTTTTTCGATAAGAAAAATTGGTACTCGCTGCATTGCTGACCGTGATTAATGTTCATTGCATATCATTACATCCGCATATATCATTGCAGATATATATTTTACACTAATTAATTTGCATTTGGACACGTGTTAAGTAGTATTTAATTGTCGTATGAATGTAAAGTCACTGAATGAATTACTTTATTTATGTAACAATTATATGTATAAATAAACTAATAGCTGTTACAATTTTGCGTTTTGAAATATTTTAATTCTATTAGAATTTGATATTATTAATCGAATGTACTCAAATCAAAGTAAAATTTTTTAATACTTTCAAGTAAAACGATTAATTCGAATGATAACATATATTTTGTATAGATGTATTAGAATACCGTTTAAAACAAATCAACGATACTTATACTCGATTTAATAGAAATACGTTAATACAAAAAGAAAATAGAATTAGTTTTCACTTGTAACAATGTAGGGTGAATATTATTAAGGGTAAATAGATTAAAGACTATCGGCTTTATCATGTAAATGCGTAAAGTGGATAAATTGATATTTCTTTTATTTCATTTTAAGCAGTCCAATTGTGTGCAATTTACTTTAATAATTTAATTACTTGAAATATTAAGCCTACGCAACACTTGAATGTAGTATTTTTTAATACACCAACTTTAAAGTTTATGAATGAAGAATATTCTAATAAATATAAGGAATTAGTATTTTTCAAAACAAGTATACACTGTAAAAATTGAGGTTACATTGTCTTATTTCAAGACATTTTTATAGAAAAGATAGTATAAGTATCTTATTATTAGATATTTATGTCTTTTGCATGAAAATGTCTCGATTTAAGACACTTGTAAGTACACAAAGAAAAATATAATTGAAATTTTACGATAACATAAATGAAACTGAGCTTGGATAAATCAAATTTCCAGTTTATTTAATAAATTGTGGTAAAAATGTAGTATAAACTAAAAAGAAAATATATTTATGATACTTTTTTACCATAATTTATAAGACAAATTAGAAGTTTGTTTCATCCACACGGAGAAAAAAGTATTAAAAATTACTTATCAAAATAGCAAATATGTGACAATGATGTTCAACATCGAAATAATACATAAAATATCAGAAAATTTTCACAAAAATACGCAGTGATTTTTACTAATTTTATATGTATTATTTCAAAATAGAATACTACTGTCACACATTTGATATTTCATGAGTAATTTTGAATATATATTTTTCTTCTTGTAGTGTATATTCTATATATCCAAATAATATAAATAAAAAAAATACATTTCAGTTGCACCACGTCCCCATTTCTTCTGTTGAATGCGCATTAAATTTCCAGAATGAACATTTTCATATTTAATAACAACCCATAATTTGCACATTTTAATTATAAAATATCGAATGACTTTGTTCTTCGTGAAATCGGACATTAATTATTCAGCTTTCTGACAGAAAATTCCGAATCGAAATGCAGACTCTTATTTATCGCAACTAAACATAATACTTTGCTCAATGCAATATTCCGCGCACGAGAACGTTATTCCTTTGTAAAATAGAATTTTGCAAACACTTTTACGTAACGCGAACGAGCTTTTCTCTACTTTCAAATTAAACTCATATACTAATTAAAATAAATGAATTAAATTGCAATACACCGACTCAAACTTTTTTATTAAGGGATATTTAAATTAGTTTTTGCTTTTCACGTTTGATCATTCGTCGAAACACGAGTAGAAATATTTTTATTTCTTTGCGTCTCGGGATAATTGTAGTGCTTTTCTCGTTACAATATACTACAATATTTTAGCTATGGAGGAAGATCAAACACCTACAAACCACACGTATAACTTTCCCTTGGAAGTGGTGTAGCGACTTCACTGGATATATAGGGGAAAGTTGTACTTACGAAGATGCTATGTACACACACATATATTTGTGTATCTCTGTCTCTCTCTCTACATATATATATATAAATAAAGCCGTAGATGTGTGTATATATATATATATATATAAACACATAAACGTACACAAGCAAAAGTATATATATATCAGGGCAAGCCTCCTGGCGCCAAGCCAGGATGTAATTTCGTCTCTTCTTGAACACACATGAACGCCATCACCAACAAATTGTGCTTTGTTTAGGCAGCATATAACACCTGCGGTATATGGGTCAAAGTGCAAAAATCGGCAATGCTTGCGAAGAAACGCGTCATATCACGAGTGACCACCCTCTTGATTAACTGCGCAACCGTTACCCGTGACTATTCCTGCGACGCCAAAAAAACGTCACGCGCGAAACTCGCCGATCCGGCGCTGTCGATGAAACAAAAGAGACGAACGCTATTTAAAATTCCAAACTGGAATGCTTTGCGCAAAAAGTGCGTATTTTTACGAGCAAATTTTAACGCCGCGCGTGTCATTTTTGAGACAAAATTGCCCCGCGAAAAGACTCTGCAAATTGTCTGTTTGAAAATAGACCGGTCGCCTATGCAGATGAATCACGAATATCAAAAATAAATGTTTACATATCGCCTTGTAAGGTTGTCGCGGCCTCGAACGATCGCTCGGGCCGCGCGAACCGAGCGTCTTGTTCGAGCGTGTTTTTTGATTAAACGGCTTCTCAGCGCGCGTTCAATAGTCGCCCATATAAAGCTTAATCACTTAGATAAGCGATCAAAATTTCGCCGTTAATAATCAATACGGAGATCAAAGTGAAAAACGCAGCGGCCCAAATAAAGTGGCAGAAATAATTAGTATTGTTATCGTAACGCACGTTAGAGCCCCCGAATAATATCTGCGGAACGATCGGTGTTATAAAGCGCCGCCTTGATTTCTAATTGGTTAGATGTATCGCGCGGATATGGGCATCCTCTTAATTCACGAAGGGGGCACCGAAAAGAAAAGATCTTTTACGACAACCTCCCGTCGTTTGCTCGCTCCCGATGACGCAATGGAGGCAAAAGCTATTACCAAAGCGATACAATTGCGTCGCGGGGGTCCACGGCAAACCCTCGGCATTATCGGCGCGGAGCCGCTAAAAGTGAAATGATAACCGCCGACTGTACAGTAATGATCTGAATCGCGCAACCAACCACGAGAGATTTTCGTCACGATAAGACCCGCATCGCGGCATCTGTGAGTGTGTCTTGCACACACGCGAGACTGGAGTGCGCGCGCGCAATTAATATTCTTGACAAGTGTTCGTCCGTAATAGTAATACGGAGAGACAATGATTGGTCGAGATACGAATAATCTGTTTTTGAGCTTTTAATACATTGAAAGAAATTGGCCTGCTAATTTTACCAGACTGCATGATAAACGATGGATAAAGGCACAAGGATGGAAACAAATGTAATGAATTAGAAAGCTTATAAAAGTTTGACAAAAATTACCATACAGCTGATAAAAATAATAATATTGTCCAATGGTTATTCACATTTCTGTGCTTTCATCCAATGTTTATTATCCAGCGTGGTAAAATTTGCAGGATTATTTCTTTAAGTATAGTGTATGGTGTGTTACAATGTAAAAAGTGGAGTTTTACTGTAAAACAGACATGTTTTACTTTATTTATTTATTTAAGCTCCACTTAAATAATTTTACAAACACGTAACTAGGCGCCCAAATAGGGTTTGTCCTCAAAACCCTCATTATACATTTATATATATATACACTGAGAAAATTGAGTTGTACAATATAAGATATAGTGGATACTGATTGGTTAAGACAAATGAATGTAGCAATATGATTGGTTAAGAAGATTACTATATTAAATAGTCAAGGTTATACAATATCATATAGTTTCAGTTACACTTTGGGTTGTTTCCTTTTACAATTTGTTTGAACCTTCTATTTTTACAGATTTCGACATACCTATATATCTGTTGTAGAGGAGGTGATCAATTGAGCCTTGAGCGTCCGATGCAGAGGCAGATACAAAGTTTTGAGGCATTTCACATGGAGCTAGAGCCACATAAGACAGCAGACGAACATTTTTTTAATTTACAAAGCTTGATGGAATATAAACAGTTTCAAAATTATAAATGTGTTTGGATAAAAATGCTCGTCGAATCTAATAAGGACTATAGATTGAAAATTCACCAAATTATACTTCCTTCGTGTAGTTCATGGTATCCTGAAACAATTCAATATATAATTATTCTTTTGTGAATTCATAAAATATATATTTTAAAATGTTTAAATTTAATGCATAAGACATATTCGCAGTGTTAAAGGGATTTTTTAATATCTACAGAAGTTATAACGCATTCAAAAATGTAGTATCTATAATTAATTGTATGTGAAAATGTTTAAAATTTAATTGCGTCTTTATTTATTATTATTATTATTAAAAATGTTTGATTTGAATATTTAGAAACCACAAAGGGAAAAATAAGGCTGCTAAATTAACTTTGTACATACAGGTTTTGAAAACACGTTTTTAGAAAGTGCATTTTTAAGAATAGTTTTTGGAGTTGGGTATATATATACAATATTACATATATATTATATAATATGAGAAAATAAGTTTGTTTCCCGTTTGTTGTTAGAATTAAGTATGACAATAAAACTTTAAACAATTATAATAGTATTATTAATATTCGAACCTTCTATTTTTACAGAATACATATAAAATCTTCAACAAAATCAG
Source organism: Psilanteris sp. ZL-2020 (assembly GCA_022817085.1). Taxonomy (NCBI): domain Eukaryota; kingdom Metazoa; phylum Arthropoda; class Insecta; order Hymenoptera; family Scelionidae; genus Psilanteris; species Psilanteris sp. ZL-2020. The sequence continues at coordinate 9,717 of JABFQC010001575.1, forward strand.
TCATAAAAGTCGTCGAACTGCAATGCAAATAGGGAGTTTATTTAGTACCATTTTTAAAACGACAAAACATTTCTCGTGTCAAAAAATGACAAATTTATTGTCTTCCAAACATTCCAAACAACTCCAAACGTTCTGTTATCTCCGATTTAAAGCATTATATTTTCTTTACTGCATGACGTGACCAAGAAATCCTAAATTAAAATGCGGAATTCGAAATAGCACCGAGGGTTAAATTAATCCAGCCGAGTTTATACTTTTAAATATTTCTTTTAAATTTACCAAATGAATAGCCTCGCGCAAGGAACAGAAAAAAAAATTGAAATGGAAAAGTAATGCACGCATCAAATACGTACGATTCGAAATAACACAGAATTTGCCGGCGTGTTTACTTTGGGATATATCGTGCGTGGTGGATTTCGGGTAAAGCTCTGAGTGCGAGGGTAACACAGATCGCTCACTGACCTATCCTAAAACTCGGTTGAGCCTCGCGCCGATTGCCTACGCGCTCGTACCGTGGATGCAGAATAGCCCTGGAATGTAGCCGGCTGTTTTTTGTAAACCTTTTACAAACGGAGATCTCGCAATTAGTTCCACAATGCGTGTAATCTAACCGTTCTTGCCGTTGGATTTCGTTGCTAGATTAGGCACTCCGTCGGCTATGAACGAGGATCGGGGATTTCCCGAGAATAAATGATATGACCAGAAACTTATTTTTAGTACACCGTGCATCTATAATGTTAATTCAGTTAAAAACATTTCTTGTTTTATTTAGTTAATTGTGCAACTCTCTTTCAATGATTTAGACGGAATATTTTATTTTAACACGCGTTTTTAATTTAAGCAAATTATGTACATTTTTTTATATATAACAAGACAGTCTTTATTATGGCAAAATATATTAAATCCCGATTTGTAATTTGACTATCAACTTCTTATATTATTATACAAAAATATCAATTTATTTGCATGCACCAACACACGTTGACAAAAGTATTCACATATATATATATAATATCCCATTTATACGCAAAAAACTCTCCCACGGCAGCGTCGCAACTTTCTACTTTACCCGCAGAGTTTCGCCTAAAGCCTAAAATTTAGTTCCAGTTGAACATCACGTCCTGACCGTTCTCCAAAACAACCACCATTCCATCAAACGTCTTTCGTCCAAGTGCATTTTCTGCTACATCCACGCAACCTTCGTCTTGATAAATCCACTTCCTATGGGTCCGCACTAAACCCACTTTCAAAATTAATTTCGCGTCGCCACGTACATAAAAGCACCGCTTCCTCGTCCTTTTTCCAACGGTCCCTTGTTTTGGTACTTACACCCGAAGGACCTTTCGGTTTGATATTATTATTATTACAAGCGACTTTCCCAAACAAAACGATAAATCTATTACCCTCGTCGTATCGTTTTCGCCACGGTACATTGATCACGAAGATCAGACAATGGGGGTGCGAAATTGACGGGCAAGCCGCATTGTGCTCATTATGATCGGCGAGGAGCTTTTGCTCGTGCGCTTGTGTTGACACGCGGATCTCGCTACGACCCGACATCGATGTAGGTCATTAGACCCGAGGAAGGGCCCCGGAACGGCTAATGCCAGGCCGCGTTTCGTCGTTATAATTGTTAGGACCAGCGCGCCGGAGATGTCGAACAATATGCCAATGATTTTCTAGTAGGCACCGTGACTCTTTTAAACTCGAGTGCGCGAAGAATCACGCATTAGTCACAGACCATTTTATCACCAGGCGTGACATGTACGCTTTTTGTGATCGTTAATTCAAGCACCCCGCCCTCTTTGTAACATCCTTTGGCGTTGTCTCTGCCGCTGCGAGAGCTACCCCTTGCTTTCCCGCGCATTTCAAAATCCATCATGGCCGCGGGGTCACGTGGCGCAATAAGGGTCGCCCGTAATGAATTCACCGTCTTCCCCTACGTTTCTGCGTTCTTTTACTTGATCATTTATGCGATATTTAAATACTTAGCATTTAACCATCCGCGATCGTAAAAATACATATTAATCAAGATGAGCGGCGTTTACGTGCGCACGACGCGTGTTATTCTTTAAGACGCAATTAAGTATTTTTGCATAAAGACGTGCACCGTGATAATCGTTTGCGCAAACGTAAACATTCAGTTACGGGGCTGTAATTTAAGTGTCGCTGCTTGTAATTATGAATTCCGAATAATTATATGTGGATACGGAGAGTAAGTGTTATAGATATGTGGAGGATTCGTAAGAGTTTATTTAATACAAAGCGATGAGGGGATTGCTTTTGATGACGCGGATTAAGTTTGTTAGTTAATTATAGACTAGTTGATTAGACAATTAATAATTTTCATAAATTAATTAATAATCATTTACCTTGATTTAATAATGAAGTCTTAACGACTTAAAATAGCATTTACAACAATATCATGGTTTTAGTTAATAATATTATATTAATAATCATCATTATAGTTTTATGATATTAATTTAAGATAACTAGATCTTCTACATATAAACATTTCCCAACTAATCACCAGACCTAAAAATTATTAAACAATCATTAATCTTAATTACCATGTCAACATTTTGATAAAAGCTTTATGGTATTCCATCTTTCTAGTAGTCATTACGACATCAAACACTGAAAACCGCAAATGCCCAATTATAACGTTTAAATTTGAACAACTTGCCGCAATTGCGGTATCACGTCCCGATGAAATTAGACTAATACTCCGACCTTGCGGAAGCAACCGACAGTGCCCAGTCGGCGGCTTATTTGCCATCATCACGCTCCCGCGGCCGCAGCTCGTCCAAGGCCCGAACAAAAATGCATATCGCGAAATCTAAACGCGTGCGATTTGAGTGCATTGCGCTCGAGCTATCTCGCCATCTATGCACCAATCGATCCTCGAAACGTCGGAAACGACGCCTCGGTCGTCGAACCTCATTGGAAGGAAGGGTTTGAACGTTATCACACAGGCTGCGACTTCCGGTTACTTTTGGAATAATTATAAACGGCCTTATGCATAATAACAATAATGGCGCGTGCTCCAAACGCCCGGAGGTATGTCGTTTGACATCAAAGTAGCGCCCCTGCCGGCATGCAACGGGGCACGACTAATGAGATTCACTTTACAGTTTACCCTCGCAATGCGTAGGTACTCCCGGTGCACAGAAAAGACTCTTTGCTGCCGGCGCGCACCACACTTCGATCATTCTGAACGTTTCAGCGGCGTTTGATATACTATATACATAATGTAGTCCCACCATTACGTTTTGATCGCGCCGTTCTCGTGTCTTTTTCTTTTGCTTAGCTTCCTGTTTCTATGCCGCGCTTTCATCTTTCGGCTTTGTTCAAATAAAAAGTAAGGTACACCGATGATAAGCAACAGATGCCATATCGCAGTAACGATTTTCCGCATCCGCGTATACAAATAAATGAGCATTCACTTGATAGACACAATCACGGGGGTCTCGGCGACCTTTTTTGCGAATTCGTTAAGATTTATTCTGGGTGTGGAGGTCGAGCTCCTTTTTTCTGTCGCATTCATTAGGGACTCGCTATATAATGCTGTAAAATTTACTTTCCGACAAAAACGGTACTAGAATGTCCGGATGAGCGGGTATATATATTATGTACTTATGCGTACCTTGCGAGAATAATATAGATGTTTATTTTGTATACGGGTTCAATTTTTGATTCGTTGTTGTTATATGTCTGCCTTAATATCAGACTCTTGTGATTATTATGTTAAGACGTTGGTGTATTAATTTACTCAGCTCCAAATTTAAATCGGCTAAATGTAGTCGATGGTTTTATAGCATAAGTTTCACTGTAAAATCAAGAAGTTTATCTTTAATCAGTTAAAATATTTATCTATAATTTGAAAAATTAATTAAGATAATGAATTACATTACTAGTTAGTGATGAATTGATATTCAAAATTTCAATTAATTATATCTTCTTAAAATGCATACTTGAACCCGTGCATACATTGTTTTTAATGTATAAATGAAAATACTTGATTCATATTTAGTTTTTGGTAGTTTACTCGAATGAACAGTAATCTTTATTAAAAATGTTTCTTCCGTGTGGGACTTGAACACACAGTCACTTTAAAATATCAAGAATTTAATATTAATGCATAATCGTTACACTAATGCTATATGATAACAGATATAACACTGACATTTTTCAACGCTGAATATCAAAGTAGCTATAACTATCAATATTGTAAATCGAATTATAATATTCCGAATAGTAAATAAATAAACATTTCATTATTATATTATTTGATTTTCTTTAATTTATTTTTGAGAAGATTTTTATTAACATTAAAAGCAAGTGTGTTAAAAACTAATCCTACAGTTATGTATGTTTTTTTAGAATAATTTTTAATCGAATTGCGTGGGAAAATATCCTGTGAAGAGTAAACGTAATAAAAATCATAGTAATAAAAATAATACGAAGAAAAACTGCAGATTGCAAAAATATAAAAAAAATATTAATAACTATTTAAAAATAACCATCATAAATATATAAATAAAGTTTACATAAAAAAATTGTTAGCGTTAGATTTTGATTCTAAACATTACGCTTAAGCAAATAATTTTGATAAGGAAGCAATATACTTGAAAATATGATTTTAAATTTCAGAGTATTGTTCAATTAATTTAATAAATTTTGTATATTATTCGTGCAATTTTTTTAAAAATATCTAAAATTATAAATTTATAACAATTAACTTCAACACAATAACAAGGTAAATTAATTAATCGTATTAAGTAATTAATTAATAAATTAATTGTTATATGAAACTAAATCAATTGTCACCAAAAAAGTATTGTTGTTGATATACGTTTGTATGTAATTCATATGAGTAAATAAAATTGGCAAAGAATAAAATTTATTGATTATCCACAGTAGTTCATAATGTATGGTTTACATTTAAAATGTATTATGTAAAACTAATTATGTAAAAAACATTTATAATCATATCAAGAATATGATTATTCAATTTTCTTATTGACTATTTGACATAGTAAACAAAATATATAATACAATTCATTGATCAACGATATTAAAAAAAAAATATGAATGGACTAAAATTAATGAGCATTTGTACCATTTTTAGACTAGAAATATATAACACTTTTGACTTTAGCCGCATGTTATACTTGTATATCAAATATTGGAATGAAAGTGTATTGTTCAAAAAAAGTCGAGCAATGAATACAAATTAAATAAAAAATAAGAACAAATTTCTAAGATATTCATGATACACTGTGAAAGCATAAAGTTCAATAGAAGTTTATCGCTGAAAGTCACAAAAAGCAATGTTAAAAAATTCAAGAATCAATTGATACAAGAAGATTTCGACATATACCTACATATCTGTTGTAGAGAAGGTGATCAATTGAGCCGTAAGCGTCCGATGCAGAGGCAGATACAAAGTTTTGAGGCATTTCACACGGAACTAAGTCACGTAAGACAACAGACGAACATTTTTTTAATTTACAAGGCTTGATGGAATATAAACAGTTTCAGAATTATAAATGTGTTTGGATAAAAATGCTCGTCGAATCTAATAAGGACTATAGATTGAAAATTCACCAAATTATATTTCCTTCGTGTAGTTCATGGTATCCTGAAACAATTCAATATATAATTATTCTTTTGTGAATTCATAAAATATATATTTTAAAATGATTAAATTTAATGCATAAGACATATTTTACAAAAAATAGAACGCTTATTTTTGGTTAAATTTTTTATCAAATATTACACTACTATTCAAATGCATAATTATAATACATACAGATATACAAAAAACAGTATTACTACAAAAAGAGTTTTGTATTTAAAATGAACGATTCATCTTAAAATACATTTAACGTACATCATACAAATTGTGAATTCACTTCCGGTGTACATATAATGCTTATTTCACTTCGTTGTATTGTAAAATCAACCCCTAGAGATAGTATAATATTTATAGCTGTCTTCCGCTCAATTAGAACTTGCAACACATCGAGAGGGGTGAAAAATTCAAAGCTGTTTTCAATGCTCTTATATTTATAGTAAAATAGTGCAAGATATAGAACATATATACCAAATATACAAATTTCGTATAAATTAAACAAAGAAAATAAGCATAATATATTCTTGCATATCATTTTAGTATATGTTTTCCTATCATTTTGTATAAAAATTTGTATAAAATTAAATTTAATTATTTGGTTTTGAAATTTAAAATATATTTATAAACATTTTTTTCTGATAAATTATTTTAAATAAAAAAAAGTTCTACAAATGATAAAAGTAATTAGTTAAAATTAATGTTTCTATATTGGATTTGTGAAACGTTATACCATAAATAGATATAACTGTTATACAATGCGAAACGAACTGAAAATTGATATTTTTACTGAGAGGAAATGAATGGTTTTATACTTTTATATTAATATGAACGTTTATAGTAAAACATTTCCCATCTCCTGTTAACTAAAAGTAAATAAAAAATACATTTTTCAAAAGATATAAAATAACTGTACTAGTATTAAATAAAAATCATTAATATTAATTTTCAATAAAATATAACTAATTCTGCTTAATTCTGCAACATATATTTTATATAAATTAACAATTCACCTATATAGAATTAATTAAATTCTCTAATTAATTACTACAATTAAATAATATTAACCAACATAATAATAAAAGTAATGCATATTAATGATGCAATTTAGATTGAAAATATTTGTTAAATGATTATTATCTTATATATTATATATGAACAAAATCCAAATATACAAACATATTGAATTATCTCTAATAAGTTAGTGACCGAGAACGTGAAAATCTGTTTGACTGATCTGTAATTAACCCTTCTCCAACCAAGATGTTTTTAGCATCTTTGTTGCACCGCAAACATTCTACTCGTTTATTTTTATCTGCTGAAGCCAACACACTTTACTTTGTTGATATAGGGTTAAAGAAGTTAAATTCACAAAATCTTTTATCATTTTTGCAAAATATCAATCACAGTGACGTGTCAACATGATAATTAATTAATTATATATTTATATAAAATGCAATCATATATTAAAATATAATATAAATAGATTACTGATTGCTAGTGATAACAGATACAATATAAATATAAATCAAATTATATAACGCAATTTTGTCATTTTCACGAAATCTTTTTATGCTATTGCTGATAAACGTGGACATAATAAATATTTCTATTTTTTTTCTCAAACTAAAATTTTTATTAGCAAAAGACCATTTAAAAGGCGATAACTATATCGATTACCTTGTATCTAACTACCATTGAATCATTTCGCATGGTCTGTATCATAACGATAAATAATGCTCTGATACGCTCTCGGTTAACATATTATCATATCCGCATTAAGTAATATCCAACAAGAGTAACTCTTTATGGTGGCCATTATAAATTTTTCGCCACAACATTTAATTATAAATCCAAGATATACCGCATATAAAAACATTTTTATAACATTTCCGTTTTTTCCGACTGCGCTATATAAACATGTATTATATCGATCGTAACGTGATAAGATATCGCGGAGTAAATTTTATTAATGTCTTATGAGCTACCGAACCGCTGTAACTGAGACTTGTAAAGTAAAAACGTAACGGACATACAATGGTGTGTATCTTTCCTGTAGCAGAAACGACGAAGGAGTGTTAAAAAGGGCTCATAAAAATTGTCCAACACCCTATGTACTGAATCACCAAATAGAAACGTCCAGCTAACGAGGTGAAAGAAGCACGTAAACAAGCTAAGTGTCTGCATAGACGGACCATTAAATGACTTTTGCCTTTCTCGTTTGAAGACACTAAATAGAGTGAAAAGTATCATTTCAGCGACAGATTGTAATTGTGGTTCGAATGACAATGTTGACTCTGAAATAGATGAAATAATAGAAACCATTTAATAGAAGTAGCCGAAAGTTGAATTAAAGGTTGTTGTTATATTGTTTTTTAATTATTTATGCTGAGATATTTATTATAAATAAATTAAAGTCATAAATTAAATCTTAAAATTTGGATTATAATTACAAAATTAATTTTGCAAATAAAACTATATTATATTTTATTTATTTTATTATTATATAAAGATATATCATTATTTTATATTTTATTATACTAAGTTAAATTTCCATTTAACAATTAAAAATTTAAAACTGAATCCTTTTTATATATTGATTTCAATTATATATATTTATAGTGAAGAATATATTATCCTAATTCCATTGCATGGGATTTAAACAAAATCACTTACTATGTTAACATTGAATACAAATTGTAATGTAGCTTATTTTATATTAATTTGTAAAAACAGAACAAATTTAACATTCGTGATGCTTTCATACCTTCATAAATCTTAAGGTAATAAAGTTTTCAATAGTTATCTAAATATATATAATATAAATTTCAATAAATCTGAAAAGTGTATTTAATCATTACGTTTCATAATGTTAAATTGTATTTTAAGAACATTAATGGATAATAAGATAAATTTATTAAGATTATTATAATTTAAAAGTCTCATTTTTTAAACATACAATTGGTATTTTCAAATTGGAATCATTGTTTAAAACGAGATAAATTTGATTATAATTATGCACTGTTTTGATCTATTAAACAAAACTATTCAGTCAAGATAACATAGTCATTCATACTTAAAACAGTACAACATTCCATTATAACATGCACTGAATTGCTAAAAACTATAATTGATAATGTATGAAATTTTATTTTATAATAGAATTATTTACTATGAACATTATTGTAAAATATTAATTAAAGTTTCATCGAATTTGTTGTTGTACATTTTATATTATTATATAGTCACATTTATAATTATAATTTGGTTAAAAAATCATAATTTAATATTTCCTTTTTTATTGATCCTTTCACAAATTTTAAATTTTAATACATATTTGTAAACAGACATGTTTCAACACCTAATGAAGAGAGGTAAGTTTCAAAGCCAGACGAAAAGAGGCATATCAAGAGCACTGGAGTGTTAATATTGTATGTATATATATATATATATATATAT
>JABFQC010001576.1:0-18809 GCA_022817085.1 Psilanteris sp. ZL-2020
GTACTATGTCCACGGCTTCTTCATTAATTTTATTCGATGTGAACAATCGTTTACATATTCAAATCACGTACCTTAATTATAATAATAAAATTTACGAGAAAAAAATATTACTGGGACTAAATCGAGACAAATAATAATACCCACTTATAGTTTAGATATTTAATATACGTACGTAATGAATATGATCACTAAAAATAAAAAAATCATTTCAATGCATAAATTGTAATTTGTAACAAAATGAAATTTAAATTTAAATTTAAAAAAAAATTAAATATTTCAAACTTCTATTTCAATTTCAGATACAATCATCTTAACGCCATCAATGAAATTTTAAATTTAAATCGAACAATTATATTACATTTAAATTTGTTCTTTTTATTATTCGAAATTAAAATACAAATTTTTAATTCGAAAAAAATATTTTGTTTGTTTCAAATTTCCATTTCAATTTCGAATACACCCGTTTTAAATTATGTTAAGCGGCGGAATTTTAACTCGAGGTTAATGCTTAAAGGGTATTAAACCTGTAATCGATGAAATGTCAGTAACTAATATTAATTTAATAAAAGCCCCAACCAAGTGTCAATAAATTATAATTTCGAGCGAACTCAAAACTAATAAATAATAAATAGACTCTAATGAAAGACACGGCAGCTTGTATTTAAAAATAAATTATAAACTTCAGCATTGAAATTAAACTTTTAATAGCTTTTAAATTTATCATCCCAGCGTGCACCAAAAACGAACAATTTTACGATCGAGGTGCTTCTTAAACGCACCCAATAATCCACGACCTAAAACGCTCGCTTAATAATATATAAATATTACGAATTATAAAAAATATTATTATCGAGTGTGTTTTTCTTCCGCAACAGTTGCATACAATTTGAAGGAACTTTGTTCATAAATTTTCGCGCCGCGCTTAACATTTTGTGCCACGATAGACTTTTTTATGGCGCTGCGGGCATCACTGGTTAATCCTACAATAAAACTCAATTCTGGTTTGGTGAACATTAAGACTATGTAAATGGCTTTGCAAAATACTTTGACTTAAGGTCGGTTGTTATCTCAAAGATTTAGATAAGAATTTTAGCTTTCAAAGAAAACTAATATAAATAAAGTACGCGCGTGAAAGATGTACGAAATTTTACGATTCAAGATCACGCAAAAATGATAAAGTGATTTTCAAAGAAATTGATATCCGCCTTCCAATACCGTAGATCGTAACTTTTCTGCTAATAACTAAATTACTTCGATTGCCAAAGATTTGTTCGTTGCATTTCATTGTTTCATGTACATTTGCATGTAGATATAAGACATTTTAATGTAAACACACGCACTTTCAACATAAACAAACAAATTTGTATTGTAAACAAAAATATTTTCGACATAAACAAACTAATTTTTATTGTAAATAAACAACTTTTCCGACATAAACAAAGGAATTTTTAATGTAAATAACAACACTATGTTATCGTACGGAATGACAATGCAAAAATATTACTAAATTAAATGAAGTACATTAAATAATTATTTCATCTACATATTTAACTGATTGATCTTCGTTAGCGTATGCATTTATTCGGTAATTATTGATTTATGAATTGGAAACAGATTTGAAACCACTCAAAGAAATTACATTTTTTATTTGTTGACGTTACAAATCTGTTCAATTCTTAACAGATTCACATTCACAGTAAAGAGAAGAGTACTCAATTACTCATTACTCACAAAAGTGGTGAACTGTGCGCTTGAATAAGTGGTTTTTGAAATATTAAGTGCTGCCAAATACATGATATCGTCGATTTAATTTGTTGTTTATTCATTCAATAATAGTTTAATGGAATTGATTTAATTAGGATTTCTTTTTTTTTAATTAATTTTAATTTTTAATACGTTATTGAACAAGAAATTCGTAAATGTTTTAGGATTCATTTTTTGTGATTTTTAAAACTCTCTACGATAAGTATTGTGATATCAAATATATATATAAAAGTAATTTGTAGTTATATGAGTAATATATACATATATACATGTTAAGTGGTACTTGTCGGGGCATTGAAACTTGGCAACATAGCAAAATGTCCCGATAAGTACCGGTGTATATCCGAAGTGGTACTTATAGGGTTCGGACCAGTAAAAAACGGTACTGGGGCCCCCTAAGACCTCGTTAATTAGATTTGGCTAGATTTTTATGGGTGGGAGGTTGGGAGTATAACCCCTGCATCCCTTTGTGAGGGTAGCCGAAGGCCGCCCAATGTGCTCCGTCATATTTTCTACAAAAAAAAATTTTTTTCAGGGCGTGGTTAGGGAGTCCCAAAGTAGCGGGACCCATTAAGTACCGCTTCACAAAATTGTATATGTATTTTAATTATATACATAACAAAAATAATTGTATTATAGTTGCGCAATAGAAGGTTATGCCCTCGTAAAGGTGACGCAGTCGGTGCACTATTTTACAATAAAATAAGATAGTTATAAAATTTAATTTTATTGTTTTGATATTAAATTATATATGTATGCCGGTTTTCTGTTAAAATAATTTAATATATTTTTCAATATTTACGCTTCAACTTCTGTCATTAATTTTATATATTACAATTATATATCATACATAATTACATCTTAACCAAAACAATTTCGATTTTACCCTAAATTTTAAAATATATTTAAAATATAATAAAATTCACGTTATTATTCAATTTATTTTAATTAATACATTTTTAGACATTTAAAAATTACGGTTGTCAACGTTAGTTAAATACAAAAAAATGAAATATTTTATACTTATTTCATTCTTTGCAACTTCATTAGTATTATAAAAATCAAACTAACTTGCACAATATTATTTTGAAATAAATAATTTTATATTCAAAAGATATCAATCTGCAAGTTTAGCAAAGTAAATTTCAACGTCTCACATTTCAAGATTAAATCAAAATCAATCTAGCAGAAGTCACTCAAATTTGATCAGACTTTTACCAGAGTCTCGTGTGAGGGTGTAATCAAATTTGTCTAAAAGTGTTATTCTGCTTTAGTAATGTGTGTTCGATTCTAGTATTCATTTCCGTATATTTCCGTACTCGAAAATTTAACGAATTGTTTTAAAAATTTAATTTTTCGAGAGAATTGGTCTGTCTCCTTTTCAAAATCATAATTATTAATTATGAAATAAAATTCAGGATTGTTTCCTATTTTATTTGACGACTAAAATTTCACAAATTTCTCCATAAAATTTAGTATAAAAATTACCAAAGAAACCAAATTAAAAATTTAATAAACCATAAATCACAATTTTTAAAACGCAAACGATCGTTTTCATATTTCACCTTCCCAAAAAGAATTATTTATTAAACGCCCTTATCTTGTTTATACACAAAAAAGTTCGAGTTTTTTGTAAATACAAAAATAAGCTTTTTGCTGAATGAAAAATCGGAAAGCTGTGCCGTTACATATTCGTACGTCAAACAAGCGCACTAATTTAAGAACACTCGGAACTTCCGCTTATTCTACTTTTAGCATTGCATTTAGCCGCTTCACTTTGATACTTCCTTTAAATCTTTCAAATTACGAACGAGATTAGTTGAAATGTGTTTCAAACGACTACGACCAGCTTGAAACCATACACAATTATGAACCAAAATACACTCGGTCCGAGAACTATTTTCATTCGAGATGAAACATCCATCGAAATGTTCGGTTATTTCTTCGTTTATAAATAATTTCGTTGATTGCACTTTTCAAAAAAGTTTCAAACGGAAGACGAAAAAAATGTATAAACAAACGTGAATATCATTATTATTACAATATTAATTTTGTTACGCACGGACCAAAATATAATTTAAATTTTGTATGCATCATATGTTAATTGTAACCGATCTTTTATTGTATCATAAACATAATAATAATAATAATAATAATAATAAGATTTTAAACGTAAATAAAAACACTTTCAACATAAACATAGAACTTTTCAATGTAAACAAACGAATTTTTATAATGTAAATAAAGAACTTTAAACATAAACATGTGAATTTATTAATGTAAACAAATCACTTTAACATAAACATGCGGACTTTTAATGTAAACGTAAACAGTAATGTTTACTTTATCGTGAAATTTGCGGACACGTATATTTCGATGCAATACACGAACAGAAACGTGTATATAGAAAACTCGACATTGTGATCTTCGTTATTAAGCAACAGTTGCATCCAGCGGGGGGATTCGTTGTTAATAGCGGAATAAACACGCGTTTGATAGTTTTATTCCAGAAGCGCTTCGCGAACTCGGGAAAAACAGCGAAACGCAATCCTGAGAATTCATCGGAATAATATATTGCAAATTGGTTTGAGTGAGCCGCTAATGTTGTCGTTGTCAATCCCGATGCAAACGAACGCGCGGGTTATTTGGTTTTAATTATTTCCACTGTTATCATACGAGGCGCGCATTATGTACGTTGCATTAACAACATTGTCGTCGTAAATACACAGCGACGCTCGGTCTTTGGATACGCAAACAAAGACAATCTGGTGGAATGAAATTAAAAAAAAAGGAATAAAAATTAAAAGAAAAGGACAAAAATAAAATTATTGTTTCTTCGCGGAAAAGCGTAAACAGCGGCTCCGATTCAGTTTGACGCGCGTATTTTATGGGGCAACAAGTTTCGTGAATATGCCTCGATTAATAGGGAAATTACTTTTCACGTCGATTTCGGTTCACTGGTCATTCTGTATTCCGGTCGCAATTTTGTGCCGGTGCACGTGCCGCGTAGAAAAAAGTTGTATTATAAATTACCATACTTCTGGCATTCCGATGACGTCTCAACGAAAGTTTGGCAAGTTGAAGTAATTATTTTCCTATGATTGGAATTAATAAAGGGAAATGAATTTTATACGAAGGACACAAATAGTTTTCACATAAACATAAACAATCGCAAGTAAACATAAGGATTTTTAATGTAAATAAAAACACAATAAACGTAAACAAAAACACTAATTGTTAAGGTGAAAATAAATACTTAAATAATCATTCTAAAAAACGTATAGTAATTTGTGGAATATTTTGGATGGTCAGTGGAATACCAGGAATTATGGTACGGTAACGTGTAATGTAACTAAATTAATATAATAAACATTATATATGTTGGGTATGGTATTATATTACACACTCATATTTATCATTTTTAAAGAATGCTATTCTGAAAATTCTGATGAATTTTATTATAGAATAATTACACTATTTCAATACAATTAGTATACCATAGTACTTTCAAATATATCCTACTGTTACTATTTATATAGTAACTTTTTCGATATCATATTTCTCAATGTAATAAAATTTACTAGATTTTTTTTCAGTACATTTTTATTACTTACATACTGTAATACCTTCAATATATTTCGGATGATAATATATCAAAAAAAAAATGTTTATCGTTCCATTCAACTTGGCATATTTTGCTATAAAAGTGTTACTAAAAATATAATTTTATCACACATATATACGATCGTTTCAAATGTATCTTATGTTTAACTATTTGCGTCGTATATCTTCGATACAATTGTTCCAACCGCAATTATCTGTTTTTCAAATTAAACGCTGTCAAATCACACAGTCTTGCCGTTTATACCATTCCAAATGATTGAATATTATATACCATTACTCTTATCGTATTTTATTATTACGATTATAATCACTATTATTATATCAGCGTTCGAAAGACAACGAACGTGGCCGATATGGCAAAACGCGCAATGTAACATTACATAAGAAATGCGGCGATCTCGCGCAGGCGGTTATTTCGTATGTAAAATGATGATTATTCGGAACGAAGATTTTCATTGGAGTGACGAGTTAAGTAAGTTTTATATGCGAATTACTCGAGCGAAGTACTGGAACGGGAGGAGGCGTAACTGTGGAAAGTGCTGTTTTGAATGCCAAGATGCGTTTGAATCGCGCGGTTCATGAACTAAAATTAAGTAATCTCTGTCAGTCAGTATTAGATGCGAGTCGAAGCAACGGTATTCCGTGCTTCGGATAGGTCAATACCACTTTATTTCACTGCAATTTCAGTTAACGAATCGCACCGACAGGAAAGTCTATTTGTCGTAAGTCACGAAAAACTGGGTCAAAAAGTGGACCAATTTTTTAGACGCCGTTTCGATTTCGATGGATAATAAAAAAAGTAGAAAAGAAAATTTCATCGTAAGGATATATATATAATATGTATTCGCGGTGTAAACATATCGTGTATATATGTGTGAATGTGTGTTACTAAATGCATGCGACAGTTGTTTCACCGATAACGTTAGGTAATATGAACTTTTTGATGTAATATATAACTATATATAATAATTTTTAGATTAATTTAATGTAGAAAACGTGTTTAATACGAATCGTCTAAAATCATTTCTGATAAAATGGTGAATGAGGGAAAAGCAAATGGAAAATTTTTTTTGGAATCGATAGAAAATATTAATGTTTTTAAATTGTAGGAATATTTGGATAATGATCATACAATAAATAAAATTGTGAGAATATTTTTATTGTAAATTTAGTGTAAATAATCATAAGTGGAATAAATGTAAAAAAAAATAGTAATAACAATTTCATAATTAGTTATAAAATTAATTTATTCAATTATTCAAATTAATATTTGGAAAGAATTTTATATTAAATTATTTTATAAATTCATTTAAAATAATAAAAGCAAGATTAATCTTTTTCTTGATATTTTCGAAATCTCTTGTTCACAGGATGAATTTTTATCATTTTTTAATCAATTGTAAATCAGTTTTTGATCAGGATTAAAGTTGAACCGAAATTCGTTTTGCATTTATAGCAATCGAAAAATGTTCAAATTATCAACTAATCATTATAGGACTTATTTTTAAAAAAATTTTATGAATAGATTAGATTTTATAATTTTAAATTTAGCGTTAACGATTATGAAATTTAATGCTTGAACAATTTTTTCCAAAATTTAATTTAAAATAATCAAAATAAGATCACGAAGTAAATTATTTATTTGAGTTTCTTTTTGAAAATATTATTCATCATTTAAAAAACGATCAAAAACTGCAATTACCAAATAATCAAAATATGATCCATGACAATATGCGACTTTTTTTAAAATATATTATTAATATTGTTTAATCTTACCTTCTTGATCAATCTGCATTATTTCACAAATTTCTGATCATTCCTTTCCAGAAGTGGATTTCAAAATCCTTTTAAAACCAAAACCAAACCAAAATCCATTTTCCAAAATTTTCACAAAAATACGCGTAATTATTTACTAATTTCATATGTATTATTTCAAAATAGAACACCGCACTGTCACACATTTGATATTTTATGAGTAATTTTTAATACATTTTTAATCCGATTATTAATTTATTAAGACTTCATGTATTGTAAAAGAAAATGAATTATTTATACTTTCTATAAAATCGTTATTCAGATTCATCGAATCTGATCTACCGGCGATCATTTTAGGTCCCATTTCTGAGATATTTTACAAATATAATATTACGATCTTACTTTATGACCAACGTTTATCATTTTTTTTTCTTTCGCAATCGTTGTCCTTCAAAATATTTATACGGTCGGTTTTCTAATAATAATAAAATTGGAATTTGAAATATAATGCACTACTGAATTATAGAGTGCAGAACGACCTTCTTATCGCGTACAACGTTATTTTAAAATTGTTAGCATACGTTCGCAAAGAGCGAGTTTATTTATCATTTTAAAAGCATTACGTAAATGTGGCCCTTTGTGGCGACCATGCGCCTGAGACAGGTTTTGATAAGGGTATCGAGCTGGACGCTGCGCGTGGATGTTGCTTTGGGTAAACATTTTACATTGGCCAAGTAATCCAGTTGAAAAATTAAATAATCGAAAACCCCGAACCGAATTATCGGACTATCGCCTCGCGCATTAAAGTTCATTGTCATAACCGCTAAGTGAAAAGGTGGTTTAAGATATTTTAATCATCCACGAGTTTATGAACTATGCAATAATGAAATTGAGGTTAACGTGGACGATAATCAATGTTCCATACGTAATTATTTTTTCATTATTTTGCACGGAAAATTATGTTTATTTGTAACTAACAAACATTGTTTCAAGTTAGATAAATGTTTGGCTGATTCAATAAAACATTTATTGAAATCACATGTTTATTTAATTATTCCATTAAAATATTCTCTCCGTGTATGTTATAATAATAAACGAAATACAAAAAGAAGTAAAACATTCTGTCAGTTTACATTTGGTTACAATTATGAACCACATTTCACTGTAAAAACTGGTGTCTTAAATTAAGGCACTTTTTTGTAGACAGTTTTCAGTCGTTCACTTACAAAATCAGTTTGGCGACTTACATTAAGACACTTGCAAGACGCCTTAGATCATACATAACCTCGTTTTCTGTCACTTATGGTACATTCTGTATTTTAACTAATAACATTAAAGATATTATTATAGATGTATAATTTCATTAATTTTTTTATATCAACCAAAATTATATACTCTTATTACGTTTAATAAATAAACACACCGAAAAATAATTAATTTCAATTCAGGCGTTTTTAAACGCCTTATATTTCGGTGTCTTAAACCTTCAAAATGGCTTATTCGTAAGGCGTCTTTTCGTAAAAGTCACATAGCGTCTTCATTTAAGGCGATGGTGTCTTAAAATAAGACATTCAAAAGGTCCCTGTTTTTACATTGTTGCTGAATAAAAAAATGAAATTCGGAGTTTAATAACATTTTGCCTAATCAAATTTTTACAAAATGTATACGATGAGCGTAAAATTTTGATTAATCAGTTTTTGTCAAAAGATTGTAAAAGTTTATTTTATTTATAAATTAATCGATATAAAATATTAGTCGGATTGAAATGAATTAACAATATTTTTTTATTTTCAATTATAATTTCATTAATCCATATAAATAATTTAATAAACTTATATTTAAAGTTTATTTCGGGTACTTTCGTCTTTAATCTTACAATTTTTGTATTTATTTTACTCTAATTTTTTCGTACGTCTTGTCAATAAGATTGAAAAAATGAATTAATAAATCAACCAAATCCCTTACAAAAACGTCGAATTAATTTGCTTTTATTTTAATAACTGATTATGCAATGGCTTCTTATATCCTACACGGTAATTTCATTTGCGGAATATTTACATATCTTAGCTAACACGAAGCTCATATTCTTAGCATATAAATCAAACATTCACAATCTTCGAAATTCTGTTCTCATAATTCCTAACAAACTATCGGGATAGTATACGTTATCTATGAAACTATATTTGTCGCGACTTAATTCAAATGCAATACAATCATCGATCGATTGAATAAAATCGTCACGTAAACTTCGCTTCTTCGTCAAATTCGACGTTACAATTTCAGAATTTTATTTCACAGCCAGTATAAGACGCAGCTTCGTTTGAACAAAAAATCAAATTCCGACAAATATTAATCAACAGATTTCACGCATTCGCGTTTTAATTGGGTTCCGGTAACGTTCGAACTGTAATACAAATAATAATTCACGAATCAAATAAATGAATACATTTTATGTTGATTTAAGCACGAGTTCAAATTTGATATATAAGTTCGACTACGGAGATGTTTGATGCGCAAAACGTAACTTGTAATAAAACAGTTTCATATTGACTGTTTGGATTGCATTTACATAAGAACCGACGGTCACTTAAATATTTAAAATAAATAAGGTGCTTTGGTAGGAAAAAAATAGATATTTCTATGGAGATGAGTGATTTTATGTAAAACAACAGCCCGAGAAGTGAATAATACATAAAATGAAGTATTCACTCAGGAATTCCTTAGCTTATAATGAAAATAACGTAGCGTGTTTATTTTTATAGCAAAAAAAAAATCACGGATTATCATGATAATTTAGGAAAGTCGTTAATTGCATTGAGAAAAATGGAATCCTTAATTGGATGTTAAGGATAATGTTATTGATTTTGCAAAATGTGTGGTTTGTGGTTGGTTAATAAATTGAGCGAAGTGTAATTGGGTTCTTTGGCATGAAAATTAATTTTTAAATAAATAAATATCGCGCTTATTATATTTAATCAAGGGTATTAAAATATATTATTGAAAAGTAATTTGCACGAATTATTCGTTTGAATAAATGTATTCATTTTAAATGAATTATGAGTATATATTAGTAAAAAAATAAAGGCATTTTAAGTTATTCATTTAATGCATGGACGCGGATTAATAAATTAATAATGTACAATAATATTTTATTTAATTCATTCCTTAGTCAGAAGCAAAGATATTTGAGAAATGTGTACATTTTTGTTATACTATAAACTGTAGATATATATTTAATTGAACATAATTAAATCAGTTTATTATAATGACATTTATTATGCAATATATATTTATATGCAATATATATATTTTTTTACTGAATAAATTGTAAATAAACATGTATTAATTTTAATTTCTTTGTTTATACTATTTGCGTTATTTTTAAAAATAATATTATATTATATTTCAATGCTTAGACTATATTTAATATAGAAAAGTTAGATTTCTATTTACTACTTAAATTTTAATTAATTAATCCAAATTATGAAATATGTCCATGTTAATTATCTACAGTGTCTGAAATTGATTATTTTATATAAAATTAACTAACCTATATATTGAATAGACATAGTTTTAATAAATAATATTATATTAACGCTTATTCTATATGTACACTGAGAAAAATAAAACGTGAAAAATTACTGTTTATAATACTAATTGGGGGCCATATGATACAAATCGTTATAATTTACTGTTTTTAACGCTAATATATTATTATAATACAGTTATTATCTATCTAA
Organism: Psilanteris sp. ZL-2020; assembly: GCA_022817085.1. Classification (NCBI taxonomy): domain Eukaryota; kingdom Metazoa; phylum Arthropoda; class Insecta; order Hymenoptera; family Scelionidae; genus Psilanteris; species Psilanteris sp. ZL-2020. The sequence goes on from JABFQC010001576.1 coordinate 10,884, forward strand.
TTAACTTAATTTGTTTCTGTTACACTGAGAGAAATAAATGACGAAATATTACTATTTATTTCCTGAATTTGGAATGATAAGAGAAAAATCAGAATATTTACTATTTTTAAAAGTAATATATTATGATAAAGTAGTATTTTTCTATGTAAAAACTTAATTTTTTCTTTTAAAAACAGTAAATATTATTGTTTTTCTCTTATGATTCCAAATTAAGGAAATAAATAGTAATTTTTTGTCATTTATTTCTCTCAGTGTAAAAACATTAAATTTTAACGATTTGTACCATACGGCCCAAAATTAGTATTATAAAAAGTAATTTTTCATGCTTTATTTTTCTCAGTGTACAAATTTAAAAAAGTTTAATTTTACACACACTGAGAAGAATAAAGCATACAAAATTACTGTTTATAATACAATTTTAGGCCATATAATACAAATCGTCAAAATCGACAGTTTTTAACAGTAATTATGATAATTCAATAATTATCTGTATCAATAACTTGATTTTTATCTGTTAAAAATAGAAAATTTTGACGATTTGTATCATGCGGCCCCAAATTTGTATTATAAACAGTAATTTTTCATTCTTTATTTTGCTCAGTGCAAAAGATCGGGTTTAGAAGGGTTTTTTATTAATTTTTTTATAATCCATCACATATCTTAATAAATTACTCCGAAAACAACATTTTCATTTTCATTAAATTATCTGCAAAGCAGAATGTAATATTTTCCACAAAATTTTCTCTTTTTTCATAAGAAATTAACAACAATTTGATCATATTCAAAGATTATTTCCAAATATTGTATATTCGACTCCTACACTGAGAGAAATAAATGACGAAAAATTACTATTTATATTATTAATTTGGAACCATGAGAGAAAAAGCATAATATTTATTGTTCTTAAAAGAAAAAAGTAAGTTTTTTAAATAGAAAAATACTACTTTATCATAATATATTATTTTTAAAAATAGTAAATATTATGCTTTTTCTCTTATGGTTCCAAATTAATGATATAAATAGTAATTTTTCGTCATTTATTTCTCTCAGTGTAATTTCGTTTATTATTATTCATTCTATCAACATTGGCCGTTTTATTCATACCAATTATTATTCTTTATCTTATTATATTTTATTTGTAAGAATAAGACCTATCGTGTTAAAACTCCTCCATACATCAACCAGATTCACATTTAAGAAGCAGAAACAGAATTTATTCAGAATGTATAAAGATGTATATTAGTCGACTGCTCTCACTAAACCTAATACTCCGATAATCCAATACGGAGAATTATTATTCGCTATTAATTTAAGCCGAAGTTCACTTTTGATTAATGCCTTGAAATTGCATCAGGTGAACTGCGATCGAGTCAAATGTTGCTGATTACTTTATCGATTTTCAAAGGCCACTTAACGTCAAACGCGATGCCGAAATTACGAACGTCTCGTATTAATCTCGAAATCGCTTATTTCGTTGCAAAAATATCCATCTTAAAGTAACATCGAATGTACTTAGAATAACAATATATGTATATTGCTGCCGTGTTAATCTTAAACTCGAAGTACTAAGTTCACCATTGTAAACATGCTGAAATCAAAATTTCCTGTTCTTAAACAAACTAACTTATATATATATATATATATATATATTATATATATATACTTTGGTACATTCAGAATACAATAATTATATATATATATATATATACGTGTTTGATGCATTTTATGTGTTTAAGGTGGTTTAGTTGATTTATTTAATACGTTTATAATACGTTTATACGTTTATTTTTGTTTTTTGTATAATTTATTTAATGTTAAGAAAATCAATTTAACATAATATTAAAAATGTGGCGAGTAGACTCGTTTTCGCGGTGATAAAAAAACGATTCGACTAACTGCGTAAAGATTTTAATTTGAACATAAAAATAATTTCTCACCATCAAAAAATGGTTGCTAATGCTTACATTTTATAAAAAAACAAATTTTAATAATGCAACAAAAGGAAACACTATTCCGTTACATTAGACGGAACCCCCTTAATCATAAGGATTTCAAAAAATCGAGTAGTTATTTTGTATCCTTAATTACAATTACTGCACTGAAAATAAAAGTAACAGTAAATAAACCTTATGGCATTGGTAGATGCCATAATTCAATAAATGTTTTGAAAATGACTATACCATAATGAAATTTTTTTTATTTATATAGTACAATAAAAATAGAAGGAATTTTGACACATTTTTGATATATCATACAATAAGTATTGTTTTAATGGTATAGTCATTTTTCAAATATTAATCTTCAAAATATCTTTCAAATACCAAAAAGTATGGTAATGAATAATATAAAATGCTTTCCGTATGTATATATGTTTATAACCATTATTCTTACACCATATATAATTACAATTATCATTTACCTTTCCCCAAATTTGTATTCGCAGCTATACGAATTCATATCTAAATCAATTCCAAAATCAGTTTCAAATTATCACAAAATGTCCATTCAACATTGGACCACTCGTCAGCGCAGCGTTCGAAAATTGACGTTAACAAAAACGTTCATTTTAAGTACATATGACGCGGATATGCATCCGTGATACGCGGGTCCAAAGGAGAAAATAAATAAATATCGGTCAATTTAGAATAATCAAGCGAACGCTAGAAACAAACGTGACTGTATTTAGAAGCGGCTCGTTTGTATCGCTGCACTTTCTTCGTAATAAAAAATTCGATAAAGTCGATACGTGTTTTGCACACACGATCGTTCGATTCGCTATGCTTTTTATCCCAGTTTCCTTGCGAATTTCGCCACGGAATAACAAAGCGAATCGCTTTAAGACAGATTTCCAAAAGGAATTAATTTTGTATTGATTCCCCCCCCCCCTCCTCGCATATATACTTAAAATTATATACTCATAGCTGTAACTATACGAAATTTTGATTCAAATAAACTAACGCTCGATAATGCACGAATTCGGCGTTACCTCGAAACGTAATTTAAATTTAAATTCGAAGAGTGTATTTTTACAGCGCGCTGCTTAAGCAAATTGCTGTATGAAAGTAACAAAAAGATAAGAACCCACGCGGGTGTTTAACAATTTAATTTATTATTTAGTCGTGTCAAGATTAAATAATCGTAAAAATTTGACAAAACGGTCGGTTCGTCGGTGTCGTATTGTTCGAACGACCGGCGATCGTGATTGGCGAAGATTCGAGATAAACGTTGTAAGTGCTCGTTGTTACCAATGAAAAGTGTAGGTTTAATCACAAAGTACTGAATTTTCGGAATTGTTAATAACAGGATTGACTGGAATTACCATGGAAATTGAAAAGGACGATTGACTAAATTGGTAATTTCTAGCATGTTTTGTTTGTAATTTTAATTAACGCGAAAAATTGCAATGAAAAAATATTAAAAATTAACTGGCGGTAATTCATTTTGTTACCAATTTAGGAAAAATTATACGAAGCAATAAAGAATTGAATGATGAATTGAAATCGATTGAATTTGGTTGTGCGATAAATTATTGTCGGTTATTTCCTTCCAAATATGTATTCCTTTTAAATGTCAATTTAATGCATTCGTCATATAATTTGTTATGTCGAAAAGGAGGTATTTAGTTTCCTCTTATGTAAACTTTCTGTAACATCGTTAAGTAACAACGACGAATATCATATGCTGGTTATTACTTGATGTGTTATTAATAAATGACATAAAATACGCAGCTGGAATTTCAAAACGTATAAACTTCAAGAAATGGCATAATTATAGATTGCATTACATATTTATATATCACGCGTTATTAAAAATACGCGATATTCGAAGTAGAATATGCCGGAATCATTAAAATAATGACTTTTTAATAGCAATAACAAGAACAAAATTAATTGGATCAAGTTGATGAAAGTAAAAAAAACAATCGACCAAAACTATTTTTTGAAATTTAACATACGAAACATACGCAATAAACAAACTAAAAATAAGCGATCATTTTATTTGTAAAATCTACGTCGTCCTTTTTTCTTTTTTAATCCAGTATTAACTGTTTTAAATCTTGACCTTAAATGACACTTTAAACAGCGTATCCTTCACGGATCATTTATATATTGAAATAAATTTGAATACATCCTTATCTCATAATTGACGTTCAAATAACAAAAAAAAATCAAACACTTTAAAACGGCCTTTCCAAACTCATACATTCACACGGTTCGTATCGATTTCAATAATTTGCAATAACAGCAACTTCTTCAGTCCAGAAAAACTTATAATTCCTTATTTTATCACTCCTTTCACTGTAATTCTCACAATCTTCCTAAATTAATCCTACAATTTACGTCACAATCAAAAAGTCAAGAATTCTCTATTCCGTTTTTTTATCAATAAAACTTTATGAATTGTTTTCATCATTATTCTACGTCCGGTGCAATACTAAAGAACTGCACTTAAAAGTCCGCGAGAAATCTGATTGACCACTTGTAAATAACAACAAAAATGAAATAAGCAGCATGAAAAGAAAAGATGAAACTAAACAAAAACAAAGAAGATCATAACAATAACAAAATCAGCAACAATAACAACAACAATTAAATGGCCAATACAAAAACAAAGAAGGTCAAACTAGGAACAGAAGAAATAACACCAACAACAAACAATCCACCAGTGGAACAACAACTAAGAACTAAAAGCAAAAACATGAACAACAACAAGTTGGCAATCAGTACAACAATAAAGAAGGTCAAAAAACAAAAACAAAAGACTACGAAGTCTAGACCGAGACTTCTTTTGCTCTTGGTTTCTGCATCCATGTTTCAACAGAGGCATGGTCCACACTGTGGAGGGCAACTCTCGGACTCTGGAGAGTCCCTGAAGAGACCGAACGGTCAAGTGGCATCGCGTCGAGTGCATTGTCAGAGGGAGAGGTAGAAATAAAGCCCGAAGAAGGGAGAAGGAGAAAGATGCAGTCCTATTAAAAAGACGGAAAATAAGAGAGACGGATAAACACGCGGAGAAACCGGTGTCACATCAACAACAGTGAGGAGTCTCCATGGCAACAGACCCCGACCCTCCCCGCGATTCGCGTCGCTTTCTCCTTCTCTCTCTCTCTCACTCCGTCGGTCTTTCTTTTTCCCTCTCATTCTTCTCCGCGCGTTTCTTTTGCGTCGCTTCTTTGCCCCGCAACATTCGCGCCTCTATCGCGGCTTCACTCACCACTATTTACGACTCCCAGCGGACAGTGCTCGCTGTCCTTGTCACACGGCCGACGAGAACCACCACCGCGTACACCAATCACGGTGCAGCGAACACCGGGCCGGGCCGGGGCCGACCCGGGTCGGCGATTTTGGCCATTTCAGTGCCGCGCGAAGCGTGCCATCGCGCGCTGCAACCCGCGATACACCGCACCGACAAGGACGGAGATGCTCTTTACGCGCGTTCGCGTCCTTGTCCGGCCTAAGGGTTTGCGCGGTTGTCTCTGTCGCGCCCACGATATCGATTCCGCGACGCTAAGCTACGGGACACCGACCCACGGGTGCGCTCGGAGGCGCCGCGATTACGCCGCGGAACTAACCTAGAGGCTACTTTGCTGCACACGGGTATTCTTAGAGGATGGGTGTACGGCGATTGTTCGCGCACTTATGTAAGTGGCGAGCGAATGAAGTGGCGGTCGGTGGGTCGGGGGCGCGTGATATTTATGTCGTGCGGGGGTGCTAAATCCACGGAGGCAATGTCGCAATAGTTTGGGCGAATGGAACGACTCAATCGGACTGTCTTCGCGTAATCCGCGGGGGTTGTTACGGCGGGCAAAAATTGCCGCATTAAGCCGCGCTGATAAAACCGCGGTAACAAACGCACGGCGGTCCGAGCGTGCGATCGCGTAATGGCAATTGTAAGAATGCGGTTTTCGGGACGCGGAATATAATTTGCGTTTTAAAGTAAATTTAATTTCCGGCTTGATTTATCTATGACGCCGGCTTTGTATTCGGCGACTGTAAATTAGTGTTAAATTGTAATTACCTGGTGAAGGACTGTACGCGTGTAGATAAATTAAAAACATGTGAGACAATTCGTGGGGAGAAAGTAATTAAAGAAGATATATATATAGATATGTTGTAACGTAAGAGCAGACCGCGTAATTATTCTTTCACGTTGCAAGACACTTCTGTGAAGAAGACATTAAAATCTTCTAATGATTACCGATTACTAATTTTAAGAATTGTAGGTTACGTTTTCTTATATTGATAGTTTCATGATCAATCACACTTATTCATGTTAAATGACTTATTCGAAATGGATTGTATTGTCCATATCTGAATGACATTTAATGATGATAATCATAATCATAATAATAATCATAGTCACCATATGTTTAGTAATAAATAAATTATACTATTATATTGGACATTAACTTGAACTTTATATAACAACAACAACAACAATAAAAATGATAATAACCATGATCATCATTATGAACATAAAAAACTAATCTTATTATATATTATTTTTCCTTTTTTCTATAGCAAGAATATGAATAAAATAGTAATATCAACAATAACAACAAAAATAATGACAAGAACAATAACAACGATCATAACATCGATAAAAACAACAACAACGACAGCAACAATAACAAAAATTACAAATCCATGCATTATTCAATAGAGAATTGACGTATCGCAAACGTAAAACGTGCAATTAAAGAACAGTTCGAAGCTTTCTCGCTTGTGAACGTAATTGCTCTAATCAAGTCAATGGACCAAGGTGTCGTTACCGAGATCAAACAAAATTAAAGAGAATTTTTTTTGTGGAAAAGTATTCGGTATAGATTTTACGTAATCGTCAGGTGTTAACAAGTTCATTGACGTTGATGATAGCGTGGTAAACCGTATGAAAAAACGTATTAAAAAATGCAAACAACGCATTTCTGACGAATGCAAAGTGATAAAGCAAATTGAAAAGTGATTTGCGAGTAATCATTATTGAAATTGTATACGAGGCATTTTGTTAAATTTAAAACCTTTAAAATGAATATTTAAAACAGTTACCGAAATTAGAATACGAAGTTTTGTATTATTAGTTTTTACTATACTGTTCAATTATTTTTTATTATTTTAATTATTGTCTTGTGCTAATTTTTAAAAATTTATTTTTTAATCTGTTTTAATTTTTGTAATTTGCACGGTAATTAAGATACAACGAAATATTGTTTGCATTTATTTTATTTGATTTTCACACTTTGATTTACAATGTTAATGACATTCGCGTTACCAAAAAAGTTTCTTTTCTTTTTTAGATGATTAGACGACAAATATCGTATTAGCGTATAATAATAACATTTATTATATATGTTTTAGTTATATATATATATATTTCTTTATTAAAACCCTTGGCTTATTTTACAAAATAAATTATTATAAATGATTATAAATAGAATTTGAATATCACTCAATACCACACTATAAACAATAAAATTAACACATTATAAATAACAAAATTATTTTACATCGATATCTTCTATACTATACCATTTTTAAAATAATTGCATACTGCTTTTTTGAACGTTTTCCAAAGTACCGTTTTTCTTGAACGTTTTCAAAAATATCGGTTACATTTGAGTATGAATCTCATAGCTCGTTTTTTCTTTTTATAATTTACATAATATAATTTTTCTTCAACGTTTATCAACAGTGTAGAACAGTATTCAAAATGAGGTGCCATATCACACGGGGAAAAAAAAACTACTACCGCAGTTACTTTTTACGACTGTGTCACTATTACCAAACAATACTGAGGTTTCATAACTGTTACAGTGTTGCCATCACACAAGTTCAGTATTGGCAACCAATACTCTGTTAGTTAGATTTCAATGCTGATTCAGCATTGTTATTAATACTGTTGACATATTTTAACAAACGTATTCATTGA
>JABFQC010001577.1:0-18805 GCA_022817085.1 Psilanteris sp. ZL-2020
GTTTATTAACAATGACCTCACTTCAACGAGCCCGCAAAGAGTAATCGAAAAAGTTGAAAATCGCTGCATCCTGCGACGACCTTGGATGCCCTTTGCACAGTCCAACAAAATGTCGATTTTCGGTCACGCCACCGAGCTTCCGTGTCGGCGAAAATTTGCCGAATGAAAAAGGTTCGTTGGTGGATTGTTGTTCAAGATTTTGGTTAATATGCATATTGATTACGCAGAATTTTTAACGGAAAATAAACTCGATTGCAAAATATTTCAATACATTCCAATAGATAGGTAAAGGTATATGTTTAAGTGAATATAAAAGTTATAGCGAAATTGTAAAAATACCCTTTGCGATTCGACTACTTTTATTTCGACCCTGATTACTATTTTCAATCGCCATGAATGTCTGATTTCATTTAAAATTCATTTGATTTTAATTAATACCGTTATAGGCGACAAGATTTACATGCAAAAAGTGCAAAGGTACAACTTAATTGTACCAATTTATCATTTGACAAATGCAAATAACCCAAATAGATTACGACCAGTTTAAAACACGTCTCGGATTTGAAGGCAAACGCTTGTCCAGATTTGAATCGCACCGGAATTCTATATAGACTGATTTTCAACGAGTTGAAGAAATTGTTTTTCTTCTGCAGTTGATCGGGTTCCTTCATCAGCGAACCTCTCCTAATGAGATATACTATAGACAGGGTCTTCGTACAACCCAGTCCACATATTCCGTGATCAGTTTTACCACGTTTAAATTAGATTACAGTCTGATTGCTAATATATAGCACAGTCAGTTGAATTACTGCTTGATTTAATTGGAATAAACAACAAATTGATAAACAATTAATAAATGACGGTCAATAACAATACGATAACACAGTAATGATTACGTTTGACTATTTTTCTCTTAAAAACTAATTATATTGCACGAATCATAATGTTGACAGCAAAAATTATATTATTTAAGTATAAGCAAATTAATTCAAGTATGTCAAAACTCTTAATATTTTTTTTTGTTTGCTGCTTTCACTTAAATTTTCAATTTTACTATCAAATGAGAGAATACTTGATGGGTATAATTGGAAGCTTGTTGAAAAATCCCTTTGAATTAATAAATTAATTTTCTTAACCGACTTACAGTACTCTTATGGGGTCTCGTTTACAACCTACCTGAGCTCACTTATCAGTTAAGTACCAAGAGAAGAAGCGGTTCAAAAAACTTGAAATTTCCGTGACGTTCTTTTATAAATATGTGAATGACATCATAGCGCGTTTGTAAGAAAATAAAATTAATGTTACCGTCGAGACTATTAAATATTATTCATGAACAATGAAATTTCTGATTCAAACAAAGGAGATGTATTCTTAACGTGTGTTGTAAAAGTATAGTAAGATGATCATTTGATTAATTATAATTTGTACGCTTATTTAATTAATAAGCACCGACTGTATAATTCTATAGATTGCAAATTTGTAGTTCTAAAATCTTATTTGTATTTGCTAATTGATTACAAAAACAAACAAAGATAATAATATCATCAAATTTGTTACTAGGAAAATCATAAACATAAAAGACTATTATTAATAATTAATTTAATTTGATGTCATTTGCATATTATTGGACAAGTTTTTAATTGCATCTATTGATGCGATGTACCAGTTAAATATATTAATTACGTGTATACTCAAATTATCCGAGTAACTTTTTTTAATTAAGAATCTGCTATTTATTTTGTATTTGATTATTAATTTGTATATAACGATGATAATAATTGTTTATACGGTAATTAAATCGATCAAAATGTTAGCGCATATTTAATTGAAGTCGTATATAAAAACTAAAAGTAATATTCTAATCGCATATAATTATGCGAATTATGGATGAAAATAATAATCATACATTTGTCAATTGATTATTATTAATGGTATTTGTGGTTACGGAATACCAAAGAACTAGTTAAAAAAAGCAGAAAAAAACGAAATGTATTATTTGTATATACAATAAGGTATTCATAAATACAGTTTTCCATAAATGAATAATTTATATAATTATTAGACTGACCAATTTTATTGTATTTTAAGCAGTAATTTATAATATTCCTTTTAATTAAAAAGAATATAAAAAAACTATGATTACTTATGTACATATAATGACATTTAATTATGTAAATGACATTTATAATGTCGCAGCTTTGCCGAAAAATCGGGCAATATTATTTCAATTTTCAGTATTTAAAACAGATTATATACTGGTTTACAAAATTGGTATAGCATTTTTGATATAATTATATATATTTGTTTAAACATTCGGCATAATTAATTTAAGAAAGCAATTGCAGTTTTCTAAATTCACATATTAAAACTTCGTTTTAAATGTAAAAATTTAACAATTATATGAATATAATTTAAAAAATATAAACATAACATACACTGTAAAAAAGTAATGAATGTAATGAATGTATATTGTAGTAGAAAATGTACAGAATGTATTCATTTTGACTGGATATTAACCGTTGATCATGACCTATAAACCTTTAGAATTGAAAAATTTGATCTGCATCGTATGCCTGTACGTATTATTTAAAATGTCTATCAATGGTATAATGTTTATAATCATTCAATACAGATGATTGATTTTAAAATGTTTCAATTTTCTTTTGGGAATTCAATACTTGTTTGTTGCAATATTGTTGAATGATAAAGAAATGAATGTATTACGTATATCCTCACATTCTGTTTATGCGGTAATCAATAAGATTATATCCGTGATATGAACATAAATGAAAGAAGAACTTGTAATGCGATTTCTAATTATTTACTTTTTCAATATTGCCGTGCGCTTTAATTTATCATAATATAACAATAACAATTATAAAAGCAAGGTTTTGAGTTATTTTTTTTTATATTTTTTAATGTCAACCGTAATCAAAATTGCGAAAAGATTTCTAATTATATTATATATATTTAAATATAGAAAAAAGTATTTTGATATTTCTTCAAGCGAAAACTTTTAAACTTAACTAGAAATCTTTTAACTTGTTAAATGTTCCGTTAGCAGATCACCTTGAATATTTTAATCTATAATTAGTATAAAATACAAAGGATCTCATATTAATTGCTGTTAAAATGTTATTTGAATACATTGTAATTATTATCATATGTTTGAATAATGAATTTGATTAATAAAGATAGTAAATATATATTATAAAAGAAAATAATACTGGTGAAGATAAATAAATAAAATATACAGTGCAAAATATTTGGATCGAATATATATATGTAAGTATGAAGAGTGGATTGTTATATGATTTTATGAACTGATCATTTGTGAATTTATATAATATATATATTTACTTATAAGTGACACGGGAAAAACATACGAAAGTACGATAAAAATGCGATTATAGATTTACATCAAATATTTCTACATAATTGATATATGTTGATATGTGCGTTAAAGTTTGTCTCCAATATATATATTAATTTTTATTGCACAGAAAAAAGTAGGGTTGTCTGAAACAGCGAATATATCAACGGTATATATAATTGTCTAAATTTATATTTATATATTGATTTATTATCTAAATCAATAATGTTGTCAACCTTTAACCTTAAATTGACTTATTCAATAACTTTATTGTCAACGTATGACAATCAGATCGCTTGTACTTGTAAATTAGTCAAATATTGACTAAATATGACAAAATTTTTTTTCTGTATGTATTTTCAAGAATATATCCACTTTCGTAATTTATGTGGTATTTTTGTCTATTTTCTTTGTTTTCTATTATTTTACGGAATAATGTACTTTATCTCTGTAAAATTATGTATATACTGTAATTGATTACTTATATTATTGCTTAGTATCTTTTAAAATTCGGAATTTATATTAACAAAATGTAAATAAAAAATAATATTTTAAATGAACACATATGCACATACGCACACACACACACACACAATATGTAAATGCTCCAGGTAGTCATTTCAATAATGACAACAGTGTAAAATTAATGCCAAAGTACCATTTCATATGCATCATATTAGGCTGTTACATATCGATCAGTATACCATATACTGGGACCTTTATCAAATTCTATACGTAAGTTAACATACGTATTTAACAATTACGCATTGCTGTAAAGTTGTTGATGCTTCTCTTTCTTTTTATAAACCTAAGTAAAATTACGCACAATTTAGTAAGCTTCCTACCCCTGTCAGGGTCGAATTACACCAATCAGTATATGAATACATTATCTTATTAACAACTTTCAGGATATATTTGGTCATACTGTTTTGAAAAAAAATGTGCTTTTCCATACTACCCTTCCGCCATGTTTCTCGGTATTCAAAATTACTGGCAGCACAATTTATATAACGTTAATAGAAACAAACCAGAATACAGTTATTTGACCCTGGAGCAAATGCTAAACAAAATTTTAATCTTTATAACAGTAATAGTAATATAAGGCTTAACATAAAATATTCACCTTCATCCGAGAAAAGTATTAAGAAATCGGCTCTGGGGCTAAATCGTATTGTTTGAACATATAATTCAATACTGGTCCATATCTATCACTGCAAAAATGTATAGCCGTTATTAAAACCGTTGAACATTTGTTATTACATAATTAAAGCTAATTAAAATCAAACTAATACAATGCACTTTCATATAAATTTATTACGTAAAGAACTTAAAATTTGAAAAAATGTCGTACAATGAGAAAAATTTAATAGTAAAAATTAGAATAACGTTAATTGGGCATTACGAATGACTAATGACAAATTTCAACATGTTTTGCGTTAAAATTTGGAATAAAATATGTTAAAAATGTTGGATATAAGGAAAAACATGTTAAAAAATCGCACAAAAAATATTAAAAATTAACATAAAATATTAAAATTTATCATTTGTCAGTCGTAATGCTCAATTAACATAATTCGTGTTAATTTTTACTATCAAATGTCTGTCAGCGTATATATATCCACCTAACTGAAGAACCGTAGCATTATTAATTTTTAATAATAACAAACTGTAAAAAAACACATGTCCATGTATAAATATATATATATACAAACTTATATGTATATAATGTTAATTTAGTTTTGCGCCGCCTTATATGTATTGTAATAAGATCGGCACTATCAATACAAATTTCATACGTCCGCGGATTGAAAGAGCATGCAAAATGCATTGTGCGACTGGCGTGTTTCATAATAATAATTTCTACGCAAATATCCACGGGATTATTTTAAAATAATCGAGCCTGGATACAAAAGAAGATGGTTCGCACAGCGTTGCAGACTTTTTCATGGTAACGAACCGTTCAGGCCGAAGCCAAAAGCTTCACAATTTGTGATCTGTGAATAGAGAGAATTCGCGGCGTGATACGTGACGATTAGCAGACTAGATTTTCTCGGGAGCGGATTGCATCGGCCTTGGTTGTCGTTCGTTCCGGGACCCGCCATTTGTTCGTCCGGCCGTTCGATCATTATAACCTTCCGCGCCCCTGCGCGGCCCCGCATGCAACACCGTCTACCTTTTTTTTCTCTTCCTTCGTTCCATTAACTTCCCATTAAGCAGTTAAGATTAGGATTTTAATTGTGTGTGTCATTCGTTCTAACAAATTGTTTGCTAATGTAACATTTTTATTTTGATTGCTTCAATGAGAATTGATTAGAATAGATACTTTAAGGAGTCCGACCTTCGAGTCTTCCAGTTTATTAAAGTCTAATTTTAGATTCAATTATGTATTGATCAAATCTGTAGTTATTAAATTCCAAACGTTACGATTTTAAAACGCTCGCTAAAAATTGCTTTGTACCGAGCCTTGAATGCATTTATTTCTAAAGCAGCAATCCCGATTTTGAATCGGGGCAAATTTCACAGGCATCTTAAACAGCCACGGTGGAGATAATTGCCAAATTAAAATAGACTATAATGATACTCTTAACCAACTCAAATTGTAACTATAATCATTATGATGGACAATTTACACTTTGAAACGCTGCTTTATCGTGTGCATCTTTTGCGATGTTTTTATGGTTTAAGATTTATTTAATGTGTACGTATATGTGTGCTTTCATTAACTTCTTTACAAATATGTTTAGTTTTAAACGCGGCTTTTAAACTGTATAAAATATTATCACGTTTTGCAAACAAAATTCGCCGTTGAATATAAATCAAGTGTTATTAAATCAATTTTAATTAAATATTTGCAGGCTATAAAGTTTACTGTCTATTATTGTGTATCGAATAACATATAATAGAATGATTATTGGTATAAAATTTAAATTGATGTTGGAAATAAAAATTTTTTTATGAATCGATTCAAGTTTACAAAAACGTAAATGCGTCGTATTGATATAAAAATTAATATTTAAAATTAAACATTTTGTTATCACCAAATAATCATGAAATTTTACGAATGATATTATATTATTGTTATATGGAAATTTTATTGTGTTATTTAATAAAACACATCCCTTTTCCAAAAAATTATAATACTTTGAAATGGCTGATTTAATAGTATACGTAATAACAAATAATGTATTTATATAATTTATATAATATTATTTACATTATAGATAATTAATTAAATGTTTAATAAGAAATGAAAATTATTAATATGTTTTTATTATTACTCATTAAATTGTTATATATTAATTAAATGTCTAATGATTTTTAATTTAAAAGAATAATATAATAATATATTAATAAAATAATCCCTTAAAATTGTATTTAAAAGAAATAATATATAACATAAATATATATTATTTAATTCATTTTTCAATTAAATTCAATATTAACGTCATCTTTCAATGTTTTATTTTAATATATCATTTTATATGTATATAAGGAATTAACAAATATTTCAATTTAGTCACTCATCAATTGATAGTATTAAAATCAGATAAAACAATTAATAAGGCGAAAATAAAATTAATTATTCTTTTGTAACAATAATATATAATACTATAATTTTCATTTAAATAATTTTAAATATATGTTTCAACTTTTAATTGAAAATAATATTATTTAGAAATATTTAAACTGGAAACAAACCACTTAAAAATATTATATACCAAGCAGAAATAACTGTCCGTGTTGCCATTTTTTATTTAATCTGCTTTGATCTTGTACATGATCAAATATATTAAATTGGTGTAAAAAAATTCTCATTTTAAATACTATATACACAATTATTTGTATCTAAAATTATTTAATAAAAGTCAAATTTAACAAAAGTAATATATCGATAATTTTTTCTTTCATCCCAAAAGTTTATATTTTATAAAAATTTGAACTTTTAATTTAATATATAGTACAGTTGTTGCCGATCTTATGTAATGATGAAAAAGTAAGTATCCGTTAAGTGCCATTGATATTAAATTCACTTATATACGTATAGAAAGTAGAGAAATTCGGATCTAGGCACAATATTTTTTTCTATTTGACCTCCTTTATAAATTATGTTTTTTAAATAATCCAAATAAAAACTACTTTCATTGGATGACTAATGTTCTTTCTAAATTCCATTCAATCACGACCTAACCAAATTTTTGAATTGTAAAAAAAGTATATATTTTTACTCTGGAACATTACCTAAAGCAAGAAAGAAAATAATTACACGGTATATAAAATTATTATTATTACTTGAAAATATAATTCGATATTAATACCTTGTAATGCATCTCCCGCTAAAAGCATATATAATAATTAAAATGGTAAAATCACAACAATGACATATTTATATATTTCAGTTCAGATTTCAGCTGCTAATAAATACTTAACGAAAGTCAATTTACAAAAAAAGCATATATCTTCTAAATCCACCGTGATTTAAATTAAATGTGTACATTATCACAATTTACATTAATTATCTGATTAACGTAAAAAGTTGTTGCATGCAAAGGGCTTTTGCTATTTGCATACATAATTTCACAATATACGATATAATATAGCTTTTAAGTTAATTAAAATCAATTGACGTAACGATTATTTACAGTAAATTTGAATGTATTTTTATATATACGTAACTGAGAATAAAACGTATAATTATTGTATATAATAAATTACTCATACACAAGTTTCTAAAAATTATATACGATCAACCGCCAGGACACACGAGAGTTTTTTTATTCAATATAATCATTTCGAACAACCGAATAGTCGGCCGAGATTTCCAGTCGTGGTATCAAATTTCGAATGAGCGCGGTTAGAGTGCAGTTCCTTGAAAAAAAAAATGTATATATATATATATCTAAAAAAGAGATGCACCACGATTAGTCTGGTCGCTTAAAGAGAGCCGTTCGGTCCAGATAGAATTGAACGGGTTTGTATATATATATATACACATATATATATACATCCCCGAAAAAGGGACGAGGACTCTGGAAAGAATTGATATTCATGTATCGGACTGCGACTCGTGCTCATGTGCGTGAATGCGTCTTGTAAATGGTGAATAGATGGACGGATGGTCGGCTGGATATATTTAGCGGGTACGGCGTTTCTCGACCCACATACTCACTAGAAGGTAGAATGCCACGTATGCTCGTTGGGGTCATTCCCGAACGAGAAACGCGACAAAGGAATTGCACATGTCCGCGTGCAATTATCGCCCATATTTCTCGATCGCGCGAACAACGTGCAAATCAAATGATTGCGATTCTTTTCAATATTTCGCTCGCCGCATTGCACATTTTCATTTTTACAATGCTTTGGTTTGCTTCGATTACGCGTCAGACACAGGTCCGACTCGAATTATAGAACCGACGGTTTCGAGAGATTTAAACGCAATCTGAAAACTAATAGTAGGTGTGTGGTATATATATATATATAAATAAAAATTGCATTCTTATCAGTCTCTTTTTAAGTAAATGCATAATGCCGCGCGTATTCGTGATCCGTTTTTGTACCATTTTTTATACCACTTGATTGCAAACGCGATTACGAGACCGCATTTGACGAAAGAATCCGATAGTTTTATTTATATAATAGAAGACAAATGTTGGACAATTGATTATAATCAATTTGTATTTAAATATTTCTTTCTGTATCAGTAATGAATAAGTCTGACTTAAAAAAGTTTTTATAAACGGATTCGAATGACAACTGTTTAAGATACACCAATTAACTATTTACTAGTTATTTTATAGCAGCTTGTATGACAGTTAATTAATTTAACAACCATTCATCCGACGTATTATTTACCTTATACGTTTAACTGTGCTTGTACAAACTGATAATAACAATGATATATATTATTCGCATAAAAAGACGGCGTCGTGTAAAACTTTTGTATCGTATCAACAATTCATACAGATTTCGGCTTGATATTAATAAATAATTAATCTTTTTTCTTGACGCGCGTCGTTTAATTCACAATATTGCAATATGCATTGCATATAGAATTATCTTTAAAACCGACTAAATGCATTTTCCTTATTTTGTCCATCTAAATATAGCCTCCATCGGACGAACACTCAGTAGTCGAGTGAACATAATCTAGTTAAAGTGCAATTTATTCGTTCGGAAACAAATTACAAAGAAATTAATCAAAAAATTCTGCTAATAAGTGCAATTATTATATCGAAGTTGTACACGATGTGGCGAAAATAAGGAATATGATTATTGCTCTACATTTATATTTATATATATCTGCGCGTATTATTTATATATATAAATATATTTATGCACAGTGTGTAGCCATTGTACGTAACGTCTAATCATTGGGGTTGTTGACGTCACTTGTAGTACGTTATTGAGCAGCCATTCTCGCAACGGCAACAAGCACTTCTCTGCGTTTCGATAGACACTTATTATCTACGTCGTTGCATCGACATGGGCGCCAGTCGCCCTGTCGCCCCCGCGCGCTGCACTTGCATCAAGATAGCGGATGACTCGCGCTACGCGATATGGTCATCCTACGAGTCATGCGCAGCCCTTCTCGCCTTCGTTTTCCGTAATAAATAAACTTCGCTAATTTAGGTCTCGCTTTTTATCGGCGCGTTATTTTGTATTAACGACAAACTTAAATCCGGACGCATGATTTATCGTCGCGCCGTATGCCTTAATTTTCAAGCCATTCGAATCTCATTAACCAAATATTTGAATTAATTTATTTTTAAGGATAAGCCAAAGCTAATATGTGACAAATTAGTATCGTTTAAAATGACATTAGTTTTTGTTTCATCGCATCGACATCGGAGCGATGCTTTTTAGGTTATGACGTTAATTATTTCATTATTCGTTATGATTTATTTCAAATTCACTGGCTCGACGATGTTTTATTGTATTCAATTAATCTTAATTAGACACCAAAGAAAATAAAGTGTGATAATCAGCTATGTTATGGTAATTAAATAATTGTAGTTTTCGATACTAACTAAAGGCCGGACTGTTTTTCAATCTAAAAATTTGATCCAACTGAAATTTTCGCTTTATATATTCTATTATATGTTTTCATTGCGCTTTACGAATTTATTATTATGTTACAACTTTTTCTCACGTTGTTCTTGTTATATTTAAAATAATCTCGTGTCATTAATTACTAAACAAAAATGATTAACGATCGTATATATGTCATGACTTTATGCCTTTTTATTCGTCACTTCCGCATTAAGTTTATGTGAACATCATTACACATTTTACTCCAAAAAGTGTATTAAATAATTAATCAAATTAGAAAGTTTTGATGGCATTAAATATTCCATCGTTAAAATCTGACAAAAAGCTTCCAGCTTTCGACCAAAATTTAATTATAAAAACACAACTCGTGTGTTGTTCAATTTAAAACGAACCGGCAAATTTAATAAATTGTTTTTATTTACGACATTCTGATACTGATAAAAGACGCATGCGCACGCCAAGTACAAAACGTTTATTTTTAGTAATTGCGATAACTCTCGCTCGAAAAGTGTACACACTAATCAGTCCGTATAACAAATTCCACGCTTCTGTGTGTGAACCTTCAAAAAAAGACACCACGTGACTTTGATTGACTTAATTTAAAGTAGCAGAAAGGCCCGTTCGTTGCAAACACGGCGATACCCTAACTTTATGAAATCACATTCGCACACAAAAACGTCGAATTCCGTAATTCTCGTGATCCCACTCTAAACAAAACCGACTGATCCTTTAAACAAAATACCTCCCCCTTTTTCGTTTTGGTAATTAAACAAAACCCCAATCAACGCCTTAAACTTTAACTTAGCGTTTTACGAATTTCTGATTGCGCAATTTAAAAGAACTTTAATAATAACGTAAGTTTAAAGCTCGCACGATTAATCACATTCCTCTGCGATTAATCAGTTTATCAGCCGTGCTCCTTTCAAATGGTAAAATATAATTCTCAGTTCGTCTGTCAGCGTACATCGTCGTCATATTTGGTCGCGCTGTTGCAGTGCGTGTGGGTCTCGGCTTTGCTGAATTGAAATTATTTTTCAGCCCGTCTGAACTTGGTCGCTCGCGAATGTCCCGCAACTTATTCGTCCGTGTCCTGTCATCATCGAATCGAGCAGACAGTAGCGAGTGGTAGCAGCCAGTAGCGGACTACTACCCCCCTCCGTAGGAAATCAATAGAGAGAGGCGCCATGCCGCAGCACTGCTCGGTCAATGAGCCGCTTTTGCAGACTAAGAAATGACGACGGACACACATCCCTTTTTTCTCTCCGTCTTTTTTCATCTTCCATTCTTTTTTTTCTTTTTTTTTTCGTTCGTCGGTTTCCATTCGTCGCCCGCTCACCAATCCTTGACTTTTTCCGCGTTCGAATATAGCGCGCAGGTATAGCGTGTCGCAAATTGTTCCTATGCCTGCGATCTTTCAAAACATGGACGGAAATAAAATACACTCTCCTTAGAGCCAATTTTCTCCGGAATAATGGCATTTTATGGACTTTTTAGATTCGCATTGACCGCAGCTCTTTCGCGCTAAAAAGGTCAATCGGTCAATTAATTAAACTGTTCTAGTTTGTGCTGACAATTCATTTACGTTGTCTATTGAATCAATATACGTCAACTTTTATTACAAAAAGAAAAAAAAAGAATGCCGTCGGAAAATGAAATGCGCAAATTTCGATGCAATAATAATGGCGGTTCGCGCGATATTGTTGCATTTTTTACTTAATCATTGACATTGTTTGTTTTTTTTTTTTTTTGTTTTTATTCAATTAATAAATATTTATTTATATGAAATTAATTTTCTTGAGATACATTTTAGTATAATGCAATAGATTGTAAATTATGATATCTGTTTCAGTAAATAACCAAATTGTTTATAAAGCTGGAGATACAAGCGACGCGGTTATAAACGCTATTTCTAATGAAAATTACTGATATTTCGACAACTTTGTATACAAGTTTCAATTATAGAATCAAGCAAACTCATTTTTGTGTTATAAATGTTGCATGCGTTTAGTTCTTGTCAATTAATCAAACTTTTATTTTCCTTGAGAATTATTAAACAAATGTGCATTTGTATTTAAATTTGTGTATTCGCAGCTCTTAATTACGAATAAACATATAACATCCAATGGCTATGTATAACATGATTCAAGGTCAATAAATACATTTCATTCTAATACAAAATCTATTTTTAGTAGGTCATATAACATCAATCACTTTGTATTCCCTATTTATATTGTCAATTCTTATAATGAAGACGAGATTACTTCGTTGTTATATCTATATATATTGGAATGAAATTATGATGAAATTACGACCTAAGAATCGAATTTGCTTGTCCTCGGATGTGATTTTTATAAATTGTTGGTTATACTTTTGCAATCAAAGTACTTAAAATTTGAATTAATTCGACTTTTCAATTTCACTAGAATTTAAATATTATGAACATATAATAACGATGTATTAACGATTTTAGTTTCAATATCAAAAAATAATAAATTAAAATATCAATATACGTACATGTATATAATACAACGATATATACACACATAAATAAATCACTCGAAAAAAAAAACAATTTTGATCAATTCGATTTTGACATTTACTTGTACCACGTTCAATCTGTTCGAGTTCTCCTATAGATAATTCATCTCGTATTTACTCATTCAACTGTTATGTCAATTAATTCCTTTGATACATATATATATATATATACATACCCTCTGTCCCTAAAAGATAACTAACAGGGCTCGTTTTCTCACTGTAATTTGCTTGAAATAAGTGTTAATTTCCTTTTATTGATTGTACATTAACCAGGGCAATAAATTTAATTAAAACATTTTGAATCGAGTCTACGTAACGATCGAGGAGAAAAACACTTATAGGGTTAGCTTAATTGTGAATTAAAATACGCATGCAGGAATTGTGTCACTTGGTATTCCGTACTGCAACCGGCGTCGGTCATCCTTGTCAAAGAGCTCGATGAATAAACGAGGGAAACACGATTATGCTAATGTCTGTCATTCGTCCACCAATTAACGGATTTATCCGCGTGACTCTTTAAGACGCCTGAAATTAAACGGAGCTTCACGCCAGGCTGCATAATTACTTATTTAAACATTTCGACTTTTTACGCGAAAACAAGCTTTTCGCTTGTTTCAATTATTCCTCAGTTCCCGCTTCGATTAAAAGGACTTCGAAAACTAATCCCTCGACCGCGCGTCTTAAAATATTAACGACAACAGTGTACGTTTGCTCGCGAATTTCGAACCAACGTTATACAACGCGAGTTCAAAACTGGGTCGTTTTTGCAACCTTGCCGCTCATATTTTGATAATTCGCAATTACTCATAAACATTCCCGACCGAGGCTTTTGCAGAATTAACAAATGATTAATGGATTGTCTTTAAATTTGACGCGCGCTTTTTCATGTCTTATTGGTATACGCCATTATGAACTCGCCGAGGAAACAGAGGATCGCAATTAGCCGCTTTCCGTCTAATTACACGCTTTATTTTAACGAACGGTTTTATAAATACGGATCATCGTCTTGCAGAAATGACCCCAAACATCTTTGCCGTTTCTTCGGTGAAATCAGTGAGAGGCGTTCATTGATCCATATGATACGAAAGACAACGATCATTTTTTTACAGCGCACGTAACGCGCCAGGAGGGAGTTCCGATTGATTGAAACGTTAAAGTGCGGTGTCAATGGGTATTGCGAAAAGGAAGTATGGATGTCATATCCGTTGGGTTGCGCCTGCGTGACGTTGCATGGAGGTCATGCGTCATGGATGACGTAAAGGCCGCGACGGAGAAATGTTACCATTGACGAGGACTTGTTGCACGAACTTGCGTACACACGACGTATACGCAAGTACTTATTGTCGCGTTTTATCTCGCGCATCCGCGCGCCCCGCGTGTACGTCACAAATTAATCGTTTGACCACAATAACCGCCCGGATGAACGCATTGTTCACGGGTATCCAAAAATAATTTACTTCATCGCGTTTATAGCAGTCACTCGTATGACGTTTTTGATATGCCCCGTGTCGTCAATGCAAACAATCACGTTCGCGATTTAAAATAATAAACTGTTCGAATGTGAAAAAATGCATCGCGCTCTTACTTCGCGTATCCAGTTACAATAACAATAATGTTACGTTACGCCGGGGTATGTATATATATATATACATTCAATATGCGATAAATGACTCTTCTAGCGCGTATATTACATGTCATTAAGCCACGCGACAAAAAGTGTATATATAATTATATATAAATACTAATCTCACGAGTTAGTGTGCTTGTGACAAAGGGAACACCAAGGAATTGTTTTTTAGCATGATTTATACGAAGAAATAATATATTTATATAGATATTATATACATTGTAAGTTTCGGAGAAGAATTTTTAACATTTGCGATTACGTGTAGATGGCAGCACCGTAATTGTTCGCAAAACAATATGGGTAAGATGAATTAAAAACGAAGAAACCTTCCTTCGAACTTCCTTCTCCGCGCGTGTGTCTGTATTATTTTCTTTTAAAAACTTTTTAATTTTGATAAATATTGAAATTCCGTTTGTGAGTTGCCATTGCGGTTCAATTTGAATAATGAAACAACGCTTCCTTGCAAGTCGGACTCGACTATTCAAATAAATTATATTAGCAACGTATAAAATGAAACTTTTGGTTCGGAAGAAACAAAAGTTTGATTTCGTGGCTTGTTGTCAGGTAACGCTTTTTTGCGATGAACAAAAAGTATATATACAGTAAGCGAGTTTTTTTTGGAGCGCGCCTCAGAGTGGTGTACAAACCGACAAGGTAATAATAAAATCGCAACGCAAAGCGGTACGGTTTTTATGATTCGCGATACATGTATTAACAGCTGGTGATACACAAGGATTCGAATAGTGCCATTTTATCGAGATGAAATGATCTCGGACTAACAACCTGGCATGTTTCCCGAGCTCCCTAGTTTCGCCTAGAAACGATCGTGTCAAGGCAACTGCAAATCACTGTAACGTCCATCGAAAACCTATCCGCTTTAACTCGACGAAATGATGATGCACGCGCCAAATACGGCGTAGTCTTATCAAAATGATTTGTCTGTTAATTGTACGTTCTTAGAAAGTAGTTTTCAAAGTCGTTTTCTCCGGTTCGATTACATTTAACGATCCGCTAAATGTTCATCCGTTAACTTCGAATCAAAACTGCGAAATAATCATGGACCTTCGTTTTAATGTTAATAAACACGAGACATATATATAAATTAAAGTTTCGAACTTATAACACGCATTAAGATTCCTTTAATTAAACATGTATTTCGTTATGTGTGTACATTGACAAAAATTATCTTACAAATTTGACAAACTAGATAATAACAGTAGGAAAAATGGGCAAAAATGTAAATAATATGATAAATCATTGTTAGAAAGTTCTAAAAATATGTCAAATATTACGAAACAAATGATAAAAACTTTGATATCGCCTAATGTTTATTTACATTTTTGCTCACTTTTCCTACGGTTACTATCTAGTTTGGTCAAATTTGTTAGATTATTGTTTTCAGTGCCGAGATATTTGAAATATACGTTCATATATATATATTTATATATAACATTAAAACAATACCTCGCGAAATTAATTAATCAATCTACACCAAAAGCTTGCATTCCTAACATTATTTGTTTGAAAACGGAACTGTCAAACGAAAAACTGTTTCTGTTCTGAAATCAGCTTCAAGTGTAAAGATCGGGCAGAAACGGCGTGAAGCAACTTGGATTTGAAACTGTGAAAAGAGTTCCCGATATGAATGATTTTGTCGATACAGTTCGATGTATATCGGTGCAATTTGTATGGCTTGTTTCTTTTATGAAACGATGCCAAGGCAATAAGTCGAATGAAATTATTTTTAGCTTCTTGTCATTTGAACATGTATGTATGTTATAATGAGAAGTTTTATTTTGTTTACAAGAAAACGTTTTCCCCGACATGTTACGCTACGATTGTTTTCCTAGGTACATTTGACAGGTGATTAAATAATCTTAAAAATTTTACCTAGCAAAATATTTTTCGTCGTTCTTGGTTTGAATGTTTTGCATTTACATTCGCATATAACAAGGACGTCTTGAAGTATAAAGTGAGAACAAAATTTTAATCTTATCGCAATCGTATCATTTAACATAATATATATATATATATAATCGAACCTAAAACTGCACTAAACACATAATTATTTCGCGCAATTACGACGAAAAAATAGACCATATCATTTACAAATATGATTTATCAATGCTTTTCAAACTAATATACGTATATAAATTAATATGATTTAATATAATTAACATAAATTGAATATATTGTTTTATTTATTATATTCTGAAAAGTATATATGAATGCTAAATGAATTGTTTATTCCGGATAAATATACGACGACTTATTTATTAGTTAATTTAACAGTACAATCGATTAATTGAAAGTTACTTTATGGATACATTTTGAAAATCATTATTGGTTAAATAAATTTTTAATTTAAATATGAATTTAATACGAAGTATATAACAATAAAAAATAACAAACAAAAATCAAATACGTGAAACTAAACGAAAATGAATATATATATATACCGTAATATAAATTTTAAAGTAAACAAGCCTATTAGTAATTATTTAATAAAAATTGGTACGTGGAACAATGATGCTCTCTGAAACCGAAAAGTGGCGATCGATGCTGTTTTTTTTTCTACATGCATCTCATATAAAAATAGCTCGATTAGTGCAAGACGACTCAGTTGTTCTGAATTTCCGGCGTTGCTTGAAAGAAGGAGAAAGAAAGAATGGAAAAAGAATGAAGCGAACGAAACAAATATATGCGAGGAGAAAAGGACAGAGCGATAACTGAGCTAGAAATAAGTGCGTAACAGGAAGTTGTTTGCGTTATCTCGCGGACCGTGTATTTTAGGTCTTGCGCGATGACGACGATTTAATAATCGGTGTCAGAGAGAATGGGAAATCCTCGCGTTTCCAATTGAGAAAGAATCAATTTCAAATTCATATTATTGATTCGTTGAATGGAAAAAATATTTATAAGAAATTCATACGAGATTATATTACGTGACATTGCACGTAATAATTACAAAATTTAATTTTGAAAGTAACAGCTGTGTATATGAGTGGATGATCAATGCATATATGTGATGACATTGGGATCTAGTCAAACCAGGATATTTTTCTTGAATAAATCAGTGAATCGTGTCGATATATTTGAAAATGTTGATAATAACATAATAATAATAAGTATATAATAATACTCAAATTACAAAATATCTCGATTTGTCAATTGTATAAAACACCGATGATTTTTAATACAAATTATGATCGCGTTATTTTTTGAGTTATATTGTTTATCTTTTTTTTAAACTTACACTTAACTTATCGAGTATTAATTTTAATAATTATATATATTATTTTCTACGAATTTCAGATAAAATTGTATAAATGAATACATTTACGGAATAATCAATATACATGCGAAATTAGTATATATTAGTAAATGTAATATCTTGTATACATATAGTTAAACAGTGACATTGAATCAACTGAATATTTATTTTTTATTATATCTTCATATTGTGCTGATTGTATTGACTGTTTTAAGTATACACGATTGTTTAAGTAGCGAATTATAATTTCAGTAAATAGTATATATAATTCTACATGTAATAGTACCACGACAAGTATACAATGCATTCTGTACCAAATAACATAAAATGAATAATAGCAATATAATTCTAAAAGCAGTACTCTACACACTTGTATAATGTTTACAGGTACGCTTTTCTAATAAAATTTATATTAGAATTGTCATCGATTAACACGCATGTGGAAATCCATATTTTTTATTCGAAAGAATATTTTTATATAATATAATACATTTACACACAAAGCATTGAGAAACATTTCGATATAGTATATTTAGTCAACTATAATGACTTTGATTTTTTTTATACAAAATAAAAATGAGGTCGAGTAGGTGTTTGGATTTAACTATAATTAAATGTTAAAATTAACAGCTGAAACTATTCTTACATTTATTTCAAATATATATATGGAACTAGTTTACAAATTTTACTATTTAAAGAATTACACTGAGAAAAATAAAACATGAAAAATTACTGTTTATAATACTAGTTTGGGGCCATACTATACAAATCGTCAAAATTTACTGTTTTTAACAGCAAAAAATCAAGTTATTTACATAGAAAATTACTGAATTATAATAATATATTATTGTTAAAAACAGTAAATTTTGACGATTTTGTATCATATGTCCCAAAACTAATGTTATATACAGTAATTTTTCATGTTTTATTTTTCTCAGTGTATGAT
>JABFQC010001578.1:0-18799 GCA_022817085.1 Psilanteris sp. ZL-2020
GAGTGGTCTGTTTGAATACCAAGCATAACCGGTATAGCCGTAGCGGGTAGGCCACTTAGATATTAACGCCATCTACAACTTCAAGGACATTTCGTGAATAGCAAGTACTACAAGTCGGATATGGCTGGATCTGGTTATTTATGTTGGCAATGTTGGTTGTCCGTGCGCAAGGTGGATATAAAACTTGCGTGCTGAGTTGAAACTAGTTTATGTCGACAAAAATATTACGACAGCCGAGACACGAACCGGCGTCTCGCGGGTTAGTCTGAAGGGTAAGCGCTGATCCATCGCTGATCCAATTGGTGTTTGGCGGGAAATGTAATAAGGGTGAAATGAAAAGTTGGAAACGTTTAATGTAATGGTTAAGAGTATTATTTATGTTTTAGAATTTCATTTTGACCTAAAGTGGTTTATTAGTTAGATCAGTGAAATAGAAGAAGAGCAGTAAAATAGCTGGAATTGATTTTCGATTACAAAGAGTGCCAAATGCAATTAGAAATAGATTTTTGACAATGATATATTAAAATTTCTCCTGAAGAAAATTATGCAAATTCGTGAAAATGTGTTACTTACGCTGAGAAAAAAGTTACAGTATATAAATTACTATATACTTTCTGGCATTGGTAGACTAATTCAATAGATGTATAGAAAATTACTATACTACAATGAAATTTTTGTTTCTTTATATAGTAAAATTTGTTATCCTTCAAGTATATAGTATAATAAAAGCAGAAGGAATTTTGACACATTTTCGTTATATCATACATGCACGGAAATGATATAGTTCAATTAAAGAAATTACTTTGTTAAGTGTTTTTTGTCAACTTTTCTGTGAACTTTATAAGTTCAATAAAATATTTCGTAAATATTTACACTTTTACCGAAGCGTTTAATATGTTTTTACAAAATTAGTGTGTTGATTCAAATAAAGAAACATCAACAAAATGATCGAAGTTGATTGATATTTTGTTGATCTAAGAAAATCATTTATTTAGTTAAATATCCACAAAACTGTTTTGTTGAATGAAACAAAATTTGTTTGTCTCTACAAAATATTTCTAATAAATATTGTCTCAATGGGGGGTATAGTAATTTTTTGAATATTCTTCAAAATATAATTCGAACGCGAGAAGTTACTGTAATTTATAATATATTATTTTTCTCGGTGTACTTTATATTTTAACCGACCAATGTCGTAGATTATGTTTTTAATTGTATATTTGCAGCTTATTCCACTTGAAACCAGTTTTCTACATACTTTCAATTACACCGCATTACGAAAACAATTAATCATTTAAATTCGTTCATTGTGTCATTGTCGCCAATATCGTGCCGCGCGTGTTAGATAGAAATGCCAAGTTTTTTCTCTATTTCATGCTCCTCTATCGCTTTATTTTGCATGATCATAAAGTTTGCATGAATCTAGATTCCCTAGAATATTTCAGTTGGTTTAAAAGTCGATAAATTTTTCTCTGTATACATAGCGCGACATTTATTTCATGAAACCATTAAATCATTAAAACCGTCGAGTAAATCATCGTAAATGTCGCCGTTAATTAGCACGAATATTTGTCAATAATCGTAATAAACGTTGATTTATAACTTTTTAATTAATACAACGTGTGTCTGTTGTCTTATTGTCGGTGCACCTTTTTTCGATGCGAAGACAATGTTTGGTTTCACTGAAGCATAACGAATTAAGTCAAAACGATATTTTTACAATTCGTGAAGGAGAGTGTGCGCTTTACTGTGATCAAAATGCAAAGTTGACGCTAATTTGAATTGCGACCGCCAGAAACGAAACGTTTTCTAATGGTAAAATAAGCACTAACGAGTCATTGACATTTTATTGTCCTCGTCATACTTTGTCTGTTGGAAATAGATTAGCGAAGTTAATTGGTTGTATGATCGTTCTTACATTTGTATTGTATCTGACCAATGTTTAAATGTTGGTAATTATCAACTGCGTATGTTGTATATCCGTTTACAAAATGATATTTCTTTTTTATTAATTTTATTAAGTGATTCAATTAAATTTATATGATAGAAATAATGTGTATTAAAAAAAAAAAATATATATATATAAAATAAACTTTGAAATAAATTAATGTAAACAAAGTACTGTGTTTTCTGTATTTGATCATTGTTTACAATCAAAAGCTTTTTGTATTATACGGAAGTATTTTTATTTGTGAAGAAAAATATTTTGTTGGAAACGAACCAGGTTATTATACAAACATAAACATGCGAAATTAAGAATGTTGTAAACAGTAGAAGTAGTTTGTTTAGTTTGCATTTTTCCGTGTTTACAGTTTTGGTTAATATTTTAATGCAAGTGATATTATCTGAAGACAAATTAGTACTTTTAAGTTGCAGAAATGACTAAATTATAAATTCACTACTCATTTTATAGCAGGGTTTCTTAGATTTTCTAGAATTATAGTAATTTATAATACAAATTTTTTTTATAAGTAAATTTATGAAACTCACCTTCTGAATTGTATTCACATTTACATGATATATACATATAATGTAAATACACGCAAAATATTTCATATGATAACGATTCATTATTTTTCGTGTATCTTTAACTCGCATCGAAATGAAATCTTCATATCAGCACTTCACCGGTCTTCCGTACATATAAGCATTGTTAAATCGTCTATATGAAAATTGAATTTTTTCATAAAAGATAATTTTGACGCTTTGATAAAGAGATTTGCAAAGATAATTCTCCAGCAATCAATAATATCAGGAATTCATGATAAGAATAATCCAAAATAAATATTGCATAAGCTTGGCTTAGAACATGATTATATTAAAAAAATCGCGTCGTCACAACGTTAATGAAATTTCATTTTCATTCATCTTTTCGCTATTCACGTATATTGCATCATATTGTTAGATTTTTTTTAAAACAATCAAATTGCGATTTCATTTCAAAGTTTGAAGTTATTCCTTTACCTTTGCGTATTGTAAGAAAAAGCTATTTTTTATTTAATATGTATAAGTGAATAAGATTATATTTTTTAATATTAAAATTATAACTGGAAAAGATTTCCAGTGAAATATATATATCTTCTATGTTAAATATGACAAATATAAATAAAAATAAAAATAATGTATAACAAAATAATGATTATATCAAAAAGTATAAACATTTTATAATCAATAGTAATTTTACGATTATGTATTTCTCGTATACCATTTGTTTGCAAACATTTATATTGTACGTATATAGTAATAATAATAATAATAATAATAATAATAATAATAATAATAATAATAACAATCATATAAACAGATACAAAAATATAATGATAATAAAAATGTAAATAAATATACAAATGTATAGATTTAGTAACGTCATAAACAATGTTGTTTACGTTAGTATTATTGACTTAATTGAAATTATTTTCCAGACGTTAAAAACATTGCACCGAGAAACGGCGTTATTAATGTAAATTGAATCGAAGAAATATCGACGATTTCACGTTGCAATTCAAACACATAATTAACCTCCGTAATTAAAATCACTTTTACAATAAAAAGCACTTGTAAACCCCCGTTTTCTGTATCGTGAATGAGTTAATACATTTGACGTTGCACGTAGCAATATAATAATGTCGAGACTCGTATAAGGGGTAAAGTAAAGAGATAAAAGAAGTAAATATATACGTCTACGCATCTTGCGAATCGATGCACCTTTTCGTTTATATATATACTTGTTCATGCATTATACACTTTGTTCGTTCGTACATCCCAATATTGTACATTCCTATTCTCGTTTCTCTTCGCACTATATTCGGCAATTACGAGATAAGCTTTTGATATAATTTTAATATATATAGCAAGTATGAAATATTTATACTGGTTCTAATGCACACGCGCATATAATATATATATATATATATATATATATATAAATGCATATATACACATATTTAATTTAACCGACGAATTCAAGTTTATTTCAATTACTTGTACCAAGAATATTATCGTAAATAAACATAAAAATGTAAACAAACAATGTTTATTTACGTTTACGATGGGATTCAACCAAATTAGTCCATAAAAAACTGTTTGCTTGTAATTTGTTTTCTTCCTTTTATTTTCTTTTTGGTTTTGTTATGCATTATAATTTTCGTTCCAAGGCAATTCTCAATGATTTTAAATTTTGTATTTACGGAGAAGTTATCTTAATCCCATTTCTCCGTTCGTAAATTGTTCGTACCTGAAATCGCAAGCAATTTATAATTAAATATATTAATTTGGTGTCACACAAGCAGGTTTCACTTTTTAAAACACAACCTGAATCCCGATACGTGCATTCGGGCGTGCACACGGACGCTTTTCAGGCTCATTTTATGCGCGTTAGAACATACCGGGTGTTACCTCAGCACTTCGCTCCCCAAGTCTAATGCCTTAATTAGCTAACATTTGTATTTTAATAGCACGCACGAATACGATCTGCTGTACACCGCAAAGCACCTCGGGAGAGACGCTTCGAGGAGAACACGACATATGTTCGTTATGTGTTTTTCCTTGATTCGAATCTCGGCGCGTACAATTCATACGCTTATTTGCACTTGCGATAATTTTAATCGTCAAGAACACGAATTTGTACCTCGGATTTTTACGGTTACCATTAACGGATTATGTTAATATGTTGTTATTCACTTAAAGAATTAACTCCAACGGGTATCATAACACGTGCATATTTTAGCGATTTGCTTGCAGTTTCGATCCGACTTGAACGCCATTTTGTTGCGCGAGGACATTGATCTGTTTAAATTTAGTCCGGTTCAAAATAACAGAAATTGTTGAAAATTCGATCTTTTACTGCCAAAAGGACCGAGATCAATGTTTTGGCGTGTTTGTAAACACACGAAATAAATATTACGTCTGATAGAGGTCATTTTTGTTTTGTTTATTTCATGCATTGGTTGCTTACTTATTCAATCCGATTGGAATGTATTACAATTTTACTGTAATATTTCTTTTCCGGAATTAATAAATAAAGTATCATGTCGGTTTGATAAACCACCACGATATCAACGAACGTAAACTGAAAAAGTTAATATTAAATATAGTTTCAAGGTGTTGATTAAAAGTTTCAAAGCTAGTAATTTACTAAAGCTCATAAATCTACCACTTATTTAAGTCGAAATGTTACCCGTCCGAATGTCGGTGTACAAACTTAAGTGCAATATTTGTAGACTGTGGTGTAGTAGACAAATCGATCGAAATATATCAGCATCGTGTCAAAATGAACGAACGAACGAACGTTGCTGAATACAGCCGTAAGGCAAAGTTTATTGGGAGTTGGAAAATAGACGAGTAAAAGTTTCGACTCTCGACGAAGATGTTCCAAAATAAAGACCTTTGGAAATATTCGGTTAATGATTGCAGAACAGAACAGGGCAACGCAGTTCTTTTAAGAAAACGAATACAAAAACGATTTATACAATGGTGGTTAATGTATTTTACCGAGGACAGCAGAGGAACAATAATTATTACGTTTCAACGGTAATTTATTAACTGTGTAAAAGAAGACGAATCTTCACTGTCTGTTTTAATGTCACAAATAATGGCATAAAATTTTATTGGATGAAGCTCCTGCAGTTCTTATACAATTAAGGTCTTTGACCCATTGAATTTCTCGACAGTTCCCGAACTCATCACGATTTGACTCTTTTACAGAAAATGGTTCGGGAACAAAGCCCGGTTACAATATAAATTTCAATATTGTGGAATAATAGGCATTGTATGGTGTTGATGTAATTCGAATTACAATAATGACGAAGAGGAAGCTAAAGAAAGGATGTGAGTAAATTTTACCATAAATACAGTAATACTTATGTTTACGTTACAGGTACTGATGTTCCTGAGAGAAGAGGTTTTGCTTACATTTGAATAGTTTGTTTATGTAGTTAATGTTTATGTTTACATTAAAAGTCTTTATGTTTATTTTGTAAGTGTTTGTATATACATTAAAGCCCACTGTTTTCGTTTAAAGTGTATTTATTTACATTAAAATTCCTTACGTTTACATCATCCACTACAGTGTTTATGCAACATTTTTATTACAATATATTAAACAAATTTGATAAATATATTTCATCGCGTAGTTCTTCGAGCATACATTTTTTACATTATCAATTCATTATCTACAACTCATCGATATTTAGTACAACACGTGATCGATTTTTATCTATTTTCAGAAAAAAAAAACTTCAACATCAAAAGTACTTTCGCTTTAAATTCATATACACAATGCTTCGTTCTAGCGTCTGCGGCTGGACCGGCAAATTTGCATAATCCATCGAAGCTGTAAGATGCGGCATTCCTCGCGCAACAACCACTAATTAATACCAATAACTTTGGCGTGATGAGTTTTTATTAAACTTTTAAATTAGCAATCACGTGCATCGATAATAAAAATTCGATGCTCGGCTTAGATGCAATACGCGGAGAAATTTATCGATGCACTGACAAGAAATGGAGAGTTTTGCGACGTGATTTATTTTTTGTATAAAATGAAGATGGAAACGTAATTAATCGGTATCCATAATTTACGAAGATTGGTCCCTTGTGAAATTGTGTACTGCGATTGATGTGCAGGTGTTTATTATTCTGAAAAGTGCAGATTGCGTAAGTAAACGCAAGATCACTTGCAATGATTCATTAATAGATGTGAATGGAAATCGTTATGATTAGTGAAATAAGAACTCATTTACAATTATATTATGGTATAATTGTTTGCCATTAAAGTCGCAAATCTTCTGCCACTGAAACGCGAAACCTATTCGTTGCAAAAGTATTTCATTGTTCAAAATCCTGTACATAACGAGAAATAATTGGATGACTATTGAATCTATGTTTAGAAATCGTAAAGTTTAAAGAAGAAATTGAATATTCTAACGAGAAAGTATTTAATATCGTCAAATGAAATATGAATGAATAAAAAAGAATGTATATAAAGGAGAGATAAAAAGCTACTGTTTCGTTGGATAAGATAACAAGGTAAGTATTTGTACCCAGTTTAATGTTTAATTGAAAACTATCAATCAAGTTTCATTATAATTGTTTGTATTTAGATTTTTGATTAGAGCAGTTAATTTTGCGATGAAGCTGAAATAATTGATAACGGCACAGTAGATATATGTTCATTTTTGATAAAATATTTATGTAATTATTAGAGAAGTACGAAGTATAAATAGCAGTGGAATCGATTCAATTATAACAGTTAGCAAAGTTCCTTAATTTGAATAGGCAACCATGTTTCTCTTGCTTGTTGCTGCTTTTGCCGCGTTGGCTACAGGTATAATATACATACAATCATTTTAAGTTCATAGTTTATAATTCATTATTCAAATTCATTCTTTCAATTCAATTGCGTTAATATAATTGCATGTAGACATTAGTATCTAATGTAACCTAGATAATAACTAGAGTATATATTTGTACCCAAAATAATTGAAAATTATTATGTCGATATTAAGAATTAATGAATTTTTGTCCATCAATGTTAATTGGAAAGACTACGATTTAAGTGACTGATTCGTATAATAAGGTTACCACATTAGTGAAATTAGTGCATAAGTGTAAATTAGTGCAAGATGTTGATAATTTCATTTCTACTTCCATTATATTAAGGGAACATATTACCATACTTTATAAGTAGTCTATATTCTAATTTCATATTTCATAATTGAAGTCAAATTTTCATATACCTAACTTTTAACAATATTAGTGTAATATTTTACGTAAATGCAAAAAGAAAATAAATTAAAAATTGCATTTCGACCTATTACCTATCGACGTTTCACATTACAGTACATATAATCGGTCCATATTCCAATTTCATATTTTCCATGATCGAAATTTCCAAATAATTCCGTTGGGTTTTGAATGCATTCGAAAAAATAAGTGCAATCATTCTGGTCCACCCAAGTAGAGAATCACAATGCCAACTCGAAACCTCGCCAATTCGACTTTGCATTGTCATCTCAAAACTAGATCACCACGCAGACGTTATTATCCCGTTCGAGTGGAAATGTCTCCGAGTGGCCTAAATTTTTCGACTTGTATCACAAAAAGAGCCTCAGAACTTCTTCCAAGTCACATCCAAAGTTTTCAATTCATCGACCACCCAATCCGAAACTTCATTCCACGTGACTTTGTCAAACGAAACGTCTAACACGAGCCTTTTTTAACGACAGCCGACCCGATTCTACTGCCAGAGGTAGAAGATGGCCGTATCGTGGGAGGAAAAGAGGTGCCCATCGAGCAGTTCCCCTACCAAGTGTCTCTGAATTTCAAAGGTTTTCTATTCTGCGGGGGCAGCATCATCAGCGACAGATACGTGCTGACCGCGGCCCATTGCCTAAAGGATTGGCAGAGTGTACATTTGCCATATTTAAGCGTTCGCGCAGGATCAAACAAGACCCATACTGGCGGAACTGAACACAATATTGTGTCTATTAATGTTAACGAGCAATATGGAGCAGAAGAAAATATAAACTCGCTAAGTGACGTGGGTCTGGTCGAGGTGTCACCACCATTCGAATTTGGAGAAACCACCCAACCAATAAAATTAGTCGACGAGAATTTCAAGATCAAACCAAAGTCTTTAGTTACCGTTTCAGGATTCGGATTAATCACAAGCAAAGGACCATTGAGCAAGACCTTGCGAGCAGTTACCATGCCCACGACCTCGGTGGCGGAATGCAGAAGAGTATACGAATCCTTAGGACAGGAAATGGTGTCGGATATTATCTGCGCTGGTTATGAAAATGGCCGAAAGGATTCATGCCAAGGTGATTCCGGTAGTCCTTTGGTTTATAAGGGCAAACAAGTCGGAATCGTGTCCTGGGGATACGGTTGTGGAGAGCAAGATATTCTGGGTGTCTATCAAAGCGTAGCTGCAGTCAGATCATTCATCGAATCAGTTGCGAATATCTAAGATGTATTGACCGGCGTTAGAAGAAGTTCGTTGTAGGTTATGTTAACGAACCGTAGTTTGCTGCAACAATATTTATATAAATTTATTTAAATCCTGTTACTACCGCCACTGTTGCGCAACCGATTTGTATTGGGAAATAATATACGCTACAACGATTGTAAAAGATTTAACACATAATTTCACTAGGTTTTTGAGAAAATGATTCCAGCTGACGAATTACTTGTCCGGTTCAATACATTTGTATTTTATTTATCTGATTCACAAAC
Source organism: Psilanteris sp. ZL-2020 (assembly GCA_022817085.1). NCBI lineage: Eukaryota > Metazoa > Arthropoda > Insecta > Hymenoptera > Scelionidae > Psilanteris > Psilanteris sp. ZL-2020. The sequence goes on from JABFQC010001578.1 coordinate 9,235, forward strand.
GTCACCTGGAATCTAGTCAAATATATTTAAATGATAACATATGTGATTCAAAGTAGTATCGTTGACAATATTGACGCGTATATATTTGACTTGTTTAGGTTTATAGTCTATCTTTATCAGTGATTTCAAAGCTATTCATTTTATCTCAACAAACTTGTTTGAACATCTCTGTAACATTTTGTAGATATCAATAAATGTTTATAATTTGTTAATAATCAGAGTACTAATTAATGTCAAAATTATTTATATTACAAATCAATCGATTTCCAACGATCCATAATTTCACCGTGCATGAAGTTTCAAATATTGAATTTCAACGTATTGTAAGTTGTCAATGAATTTAAAAACGACCGAATTCTTTGACATTGATTCATTGACAAACTATTATATTATATCTGAACGATTTTAAAATCATCTTAGAACTTTAACGAATTGTATTTAGATAAATAAAAATAATTTGTCTACACTCAGAAAAATTACACGTAGAAAATTGCTGTTTATAATACTAATTTGGAGACATTAAAGTAAAAACCTAAAAATTACTGTTTTTTCTTATAAAAATACAGTTTTTCATACCAAATTTTCCTTCTATCTTTTAGCATAATGCTATTATAAACAGTAATTTGTCGGAGTTTGTTTTAATGTCGCCAAATTAGTGTTATAAACAGCACTTTTTTAAGTTTAATTTTTCTGAGTGTAGTAGGAAAAGCTATATTTTTAATGATATTATTAATATTAATATTATTAACTTAATTTTATTAACAATTGTTGCTTATCTATTATGTTGATAAAATACTATTTTAAGTTTGGAAGTTTATGCACATAATTTTCATTCACATTTTGTAGAAAAACTGCCTATTATAAAATTAGTTTGGTGGAATTTGGTATTCTTATCAAATAGTGTAAATAATTGCAATAATTCTAACAAACATTTGAAAGTAGTCAGATCCACTACCATGTTGCAAATTAAAGAAGATATAGAATTACTATTGACAAAATTTAGCAGTTTTTCATTAAATTTACCAATTTTACATAGATCTGTAATAATGGCATATAAACAAACAAAACAAGAAATACATATTCTATATAATAATCAAACATATTTCACTTTTTATTTATCGTCTGCAGAAAATACATAATAATAAAATAACAATTTGACTTTGAATATCAATTTAGTTCACAACGACGAATATTATTTATCTTTTATGAAGCTGATATATTGAGTGTGACCGGCTTGTTAATTCATTTAATAAAGCCGAGAAGACGCTGGTAAAATGATTGAATTAATTATTGAACAATAAAACTGGTAACAGTAAAATCAAATAGAAATGCTTGTAAACATGAATAACGTACGTCATTGGCGGTTATATAAGCAGAAGATTGGCAGAGTATGATGCTTACCTAAAACAGAAAACACAATTTTCGGTCAGTGAACGGCATAACAATTAAAATTGGTTATCATCATTTAATGAACTTACATCAAATAAAATGCAAAAAATTTCTGGAATAACTTATAATTTATTCAAATTCAAATGTCTCTCTACCAATTTGATTACGGTATCAGATGCTTGTTAAAATAATTTTATTAACCACTTCATTGTACGTGCTGAACTCAAGAATACTTACATCATGGTTTAGTTCTTAGAGGGGTTCTATGACAGAAATCTTTCGGTATAATAATTGTGAAAGTAATCTCAACTGGGAACCAAGTTCGAAACCCGGGTTAATCTAGGAACCCATACATAAAACTAGACACAATGCTGTAAGATTTCCTTTATTAAACTGCTTGAAAAGTTCTTGATTGGTTTTCAAGGAAAGTGCGCAAATTCAATTATCTATTCATGAAAATTAAATACAAATATCGAACACACAACCGTAATCGAAATACGATTATATGACGAGCGAATAGTGTATTTCATTATCAGTATTAACGTTACATCAAATTATGATAAGAAAAGTAACTGTAACGTTCGCGGTAAAAAACTTCGATATCATGTGATAAATCAATTTTGGATGAATCAATCGAGCGAATCAAAAAATATTGACAATTTCGACAGCCGTAAAAACGCAGCTGTTCGAACCAGAACATTAGTCATTCTATTGTTTTTCATGAACAGTTTCACTAATCGAGTTGTAGCAACATAACGATCACATGAAACTAGTTGATACGATCGAATTTGAATTTTTTTCCCCCTTTTTTAAACAGCCGCACCGTCAGCTGAGCGATTAATAACTTTTTTTCCTCTGGCAGTTTTGAGGCCAAAATCTCTCCTGAAATTCGTCGCGTGCTTTTGATGGACGTATACTTGTAAATTGATTCGTGCCGGTTACAACTGAGAAAGACGAGTTTTAAGGAGTTATCGATGGCGCCAGACGAGTATCATATCTCGGGAAAGGAATTGTTGTAGTCGGCGGGAGTAAAGTTTCCAAAAGTGTATTAATAAACCGGCGCATTCCAGATAAGACGCTAATAAATTATTTTTGCTTGGATAATTTGATTTTAATTCCGATATAAAGCCCACAGTTCGCCCGATCGCTATCGAATTAAGTCCTCAACAAAGTCCATTACGCTTGGCGGATCAGATTTCAATTCAGGTGTAACCAAAACTAATCAAGCCTAAATACGCGCTATCAAATCCCATCTCGGCCGCGTGAATGAAGACAAACGGACTCGGTATCCGCGATGAATCTAAATCATCGCAAAAACGTATGCGTCTTAATCACTTCCGGTGCGAATAATGCACTGATGAAACGTCAAGTCTGCGGAACACGCGAATGTGGTTGAAATATTAGGACAAACGTGCTTGCGAAACTCGTGTTATGCACATTATCGCTCTTTTAATGCAATCTGGAGGATGTTTTGTATTTATTTATCAGTTGCAATGAGTTGCTTGCGACGAAATTCTCGAACTTTGAGTTTCAGTCGAAAATACGAAAGTAGCAAAAACAGCTGCATTTTACACTGAGAAAAAATTACTTAGAAAGATCTACTGAAAAGTTTAGTTCAACCAGTATCATAACCGTCGAATTTAGTTAAATTAAGTGTGAGATTCAGTTTTGGTTAGAATGACTATAATTTTAAGTCGTAATGCATAGCCAAATTTTGAACTGAAACAATTGAAATATTCAATAAAATTGACTGAGTTTGTTAATTCATAATTGTAAAAGTATCATGTAAAATTATCATAATTGACTGACATATTCTATAAAAATATCTAATCTTTTCAGTTGGACCAACTAATTATTTTCAATCATGGCTATCATTACTGAAAACTCAGTTAAATTTACTGAATATACTATGTTTTTCTCTGAGTGTACATGTATTTTTGATAAACATTGGAAAATCGTAATCTGAATCTTAATAATCTATTTAATTGACGCATTAATGATGTTCATATTATTTGCGAAACAATAATATTGTTATTCAAATAAGATTAATAATGCAATTCAAAATTTGACTTTTCCTAATGGAAATATATTTATATTTGTATGAATACGATTCATTGATATTCAAACTTTGTTCCCATATATAATGTACAATATTATTCATATAACATGTGCATGAATTTTTAAACGTTAATTATCAACGAATCGTTTATACTTTTTAAAGGCAATATTCTTAAAAATATAATGTAATTAGAATTAATAGTATCAAAGTAAAATTCAATATGATTAAACAGGTTGATTAACTAAATTTTCGCGGAAAGAAACATTGTATTAAAAATTACTAGCAAAATATTAAATCTGTGACAGTAGTGTTCTATTTTTAAATTATACTTAAAAATTAGTAAGTATTGCACATATTTTAGTAAAATTGCTGAAGTTTTATGTATTATTTCAAAATACAACACTTCTGTCACACAATTGATATTTTATGAGTATTTTTTAATACTTTTTTTTCCGTGTATTAGATTTGTTGATATTCAACGTTTGGAACTTCATGCATATCATATTACAAATGTGATATTCCACAAAATCAATATATACTATTATATATTATTGCAAAACGTTTAACATACATACCAACCGATTCAAATTTGGTATCATTTTTTATGAAATCATCTTTTTATATTCCAGTCACTTCGATATCCCAATTTTACTATATTAACGTCGTAATTTTTTCAATTATTTTTTACCTCCATATACTAACAATCCTGACTGTTATCAATCATTCAACTAATATATACAACTCTAATAGCTTGTCCCTGTTCGATTTACAAATCACACAACTGACAAATTTTCAATTATTCCAAAACCGAACGCATCGTTATTCAACTCAAAATTCGGTTGGTAATTAATGCACCGTTTACCGAATGTTTTTGCCCGAAGATATGTTTCAGCAGCGCGAACATTACATCGGCATCATCAGACGCATCTGTCAGACGACCATTTTTTGCTTGTTACAAAGTTCAAAGGCACGCGTCATTTTCATGATTCGACCGGACTGTGGGCTATTGATCCATTGGCATTCATCGAGCGACGCGCGTTCGACAACTGGTACTACCAACGCGTGTTAATTTCCTTTGACGAATTAAGAATCAAGACCAATTCTTTGACGAATCGCTTGTAAACAACAGCCGAAGACTTCGCATCTAGACTGAAGTCCGGCGTTTGATTAACCGCGTCGACCGAACCGATTCGACGAAGCGATTTTTAGCCCAAATGATGTCCAATTAACGTCGAAATGGATTGTCTAAGTTGTAACAAAAGTAGAATGTTCAGTGCTAATAAATATCTTACGTGTGTCTTAATTTAAGACACAAAGCGATTTAATCAAGACGTCCGAGTGTCTTAATTCAATGCACAAAATTGTGAATTAGACAGTTGGTGAATTAAAAAAATCACTTTGTGTCTTAAATCTGTGACATTTAAGACTTTTGTCAAGAAAGTTGCATACGAATTTTTGTACAATAGAAAATAAAATTGAAAGTAATTGAAATACGATAGATGTGTTATTCGTTTTGTTACATGTTTAATGATGGTAGTATATGCAGTGTAAAAACTGATGTTACAAAAATTACTTATTTCAAGACATTTTTATAATAAAGGTAGTATAAGTATCTTATTATTAGATACTATTTATGTCTTATGCATGAAAATGTTTCAATTTAAGACACTTGTTTTAGTCATGTGTGTTAATAATTATTAAATAGTTGGAAATCTTGGTAAAAAGTAACCACGATATATATAATTCAGTTTTAATTATTTATTCATTGAGCTATAAGATGCGAGTAAATTATTATAAAAGTGTATTTACTTGTGAGATATAGTTAGTTTAATACTTGTAATAGACAATAATATACATATAAAATAGTTTATTACAGTCTGGTGAAAATTATGTACACGGCGATGACAATTTTATATTCAACCAATAAGATTAAGTTCTTTTTATAGATTATAATCTAGTGACACAAATCGGATGATTTGTGGTCATTCAACATTTAATATTGCATTTAATTGCATTAACAAGATTTTTGCTTTTAAATTTTTTATTTTCAGTATTTTTTAATTTAGATGAGTTCATTGTAAGACAGTGAAATAATTGTTTCTTATATTTTGCTGAAACTTTTTTATTTGTATAATTCTAGAATAAAATTGGATTTTTAAAATAGCGATTACATTGTCAAAAATATGATACGTGTGTCTTAATTAAGACAAAGTCAATTATTTAAGAAATCAACTTAATACACGACACTTGTACATTAAATTGTACAAGACTCTTGGACGTCTTGTTTACGACTTGTTAGACGCTTTCATCGTACTTTTTGACAGTGTATGGATATAACATCATATTTTACAGTTATTGTTTATTATTTTTTTAAAAAATATCTAGTAAAAATATAAACTAAAATCGTATTGTAAAAAAGCTATTTTTAAATAAAGTATGTTTAAAATGACGTATAAACGAATATGTTATTTATAACAATTGTAAAATGAATTTAAAATAGAAATTTAATATACGAAATAAATCTAAAATTAGTAGTTTGTTCATACATATATACATAAACATGTATATAGTGAAAAATTGTTAGAAAGAGGTTAATGCAGATTTTAATTATTCCATTCCATATTAAATATATAAACATTCTAGTCAGATGATATAATTAAATAACTTTGTATTATCATATAAGAAAACAATTTATATTTCAAAGAAAATTACTAATTACAAAATAAATTTATTACTGGCATAAATTTCTTTATTTATAATTATATAAGAATGCATTCGTTCTTTCTTTCCACTCTGATCGTATTTATACGATATAAAATATGAATCGCAAAAAAAAATTCTTCGATATTTGTACACTGAGAGAAATAAATGACGAAACAATACTATTTATATAATTAATTTGGAACCATGAGAGAAAAAGCATAATATTGACTGTTTTTAAAAGAAAAAAGTAAGTTTTTTAAGTAGAAAAATACTACTTTATCATAATATATTATTTTTAAAAATAGTAAATATTATGCTTTTTCTCTTATGGTTCCAAATTAATGATATAAATAGTAATTTTTCGTCATTTATTTCTCTCAGTGTAATGTTTTTCGTTTTCGTTGCTTTTATCACACTACAAAAATAGTTCAGAAATAGTCAACTTAATAGTTAAGGTATATCAAAATCTGCACTATTTTCTTTATTACTCGTAGTAACTTTAAATTAAACTAATAAATTTGTTTACGATTTTTTTATATTAAACAAGGAATTCCGAATTGTTAATCATGTATTTATTTTTTCGTCCCTCATACATTACATTCATTTTAATCACATTTACTCAATTTACCCCCACCTTCGTAACAGAATCAACAAATTTTGAATATTATATCTTCAGCCGTTGATTAGTTTTGCCAAGAACTCCCTGCTTCCTGACGATTCCGAAAAGCCATTCGTATATACCCTGAGATACAATGAGACTACATTAAATAATACCACGACTAGACGAGGCCTTTCGAAGAAAACTTTAATTTGCGTGTCACGTGATATGTCAGGGTTTCGGACACGGTACCATTGTTCGTGGTACCGCCGGCGGACCGTAGTTATTGACGTCTTTGTTGCTTTCACTAAACGTGTGACTTATCAAACGAAAAGGATTATTACTCAACCAAAGGTACTCCCCATTTCTTCGGCGCTAATAAATAAATAGACATCGGTGCGCGCAATTTGTCGGCAAACAGACGCAAACTTTGCGCCGCGTTTTGTTACCGATGGAACCGATTTGTCAAACGGATCGACCGGCACGATTTTTCTACGGTCGTCGTTAACTTATGCGCCGGTCTGAAAAATATCGCGACCTTTCCGAGAAGGTACTCGGAACCGCAATTTAAGCGACGGGAGGTTTGGATCCCTCCGAGATTCGAAACCACCAGGGAGACCGAACGGTTTCGCTGGTGCCTTTCTTTCGATACGATCTTCGAACGATGAATTCCGCCGGCACATCAAGTCGGCCAAGATGAATGGTCGTTTGTCCCCCGTATCGCGTTGGCTTTTGCGGAAATGGCATCCACGGGTCCCGAGTGCGCGCGCGTTAAAAATATACACGTAAATTCGAATTGTTGATATGACACTAGCGCATTCGCCGTCGTCGATCAAATGCCGTCGAAATCCGCGTCGCCATTTTGAATTACGGTATTTAAGGATCGATTATCATCGAATAACCTCGACCAAGGAACAAAAACCACTTTGGTTTGCGATTTCCTTCTAGATAGCTAAAATGCCTGACGCGAGATGGGCGCGCTGAAAAATTAATTCCTTTAATCTATATTCGTCCCGGAATACAGATCCCGCCACGAACAATACAGTAATTGCGATTGCAGGAGCTTTCTAGTTCTCCACGTTGATAGTAAATATTTGATTCATTTCGCTAGAGCGGCGCTGGAGAACGGGAGCCCGCGAACCGATGACCTTGTTTCGACGTATTTTCGGTCGAGTCCAAGGATTCGTATCCTGTCAGTTAACGTTAATAAGACGTACAACGCGAAAGCGTCTTGATCGATTCGTATCTTGGTGTCAAGACACCTGTATCAAGGTCCAGCAATTTCGTTGGATCCTGCCGGCATCCACCCGGCATCATTTGTGCAATATTTGCTACAATCCGGCTTTTTAATCAGTCAAGGCGCATGCCGTGGATCACGCGCTGCACCAATCGCGGTGGGCCGTTTTCGTCCGGCAGCGTGACGCGCGCAATCGGATTGTTTGCGCTTCGTGCGACGGTTTATTACGCCACCGCGAACAAGGAATGCCATTGTGCTCGTATAACGAAACGGTTCTATTTTCGTGCCATTTCGAGGCTAATGGCACGTGAGTAAAATCGCTCGGAGACGCGGCGTCAAATCGGTAAAGCGCATCGGGCGGCCACGAAGGCCCGCGTTAAGAGCTGACAATATGTTTCATTAACGGCGCTTTAGAATGCACGGAGCGCGTCGCAATTGCAATTCAATTCGGCGATATTGCTGACGAATTCAATAAAGTTACGTTTAATAGACATTCTTGTTGTTATAATAATGTAATGGACGCGCGTAATTGTTTGCGGAATTCAACATGGTATAGCTGCGAGCCGTTCCAGCGGAGCGCAACGTTTCGACGAAATTGCGCGCGGCGAGTCAGGGTCGGGTCACTAGAAATTCCCTAGATTTCACGTAATTCATCGTCCACATGGGCAAAAATAATGATATAAATCCAACACTAAATGACCATGTTAACTATACGCGGGAAAAAAGTAATGATATAAATCCAACACAAAATGACCGTGTTGACCACACGGTGTTTATTCAACACATAAAAAAAATTTATACAGGAAGTTTGTCACATTTATTCAATCTTTGACTAACCTGGTTACCAAAAGTATTAATATACGAATAAGCTATCGGATTGTCATACGTTGACAATAAAGTTGTTGAATAATAGTCAACTTAAGGTTAAAGGTTATTGACAGATTTTGACTATTATATTTACACAGAAAAATTTCTAATAAAAATTACCGTGCCAAAACAGTACTTTGATGCTAAGTTTGTCAACAAAGAATAATTACCGTTAAAGCACAGTAAAAATACAGGGAAATCGAGGTAATGTTTACGGTATTTAGGGGTCATTTTTACATGTTGACAAACATCGCTTAAGAATAGTGTTTTGGCACAGTAATTTTTAATAGAATTTTTCTCAGTATACCGTTGATAGATTCACTGTTTTAGACAACACTACTTTTTTCTGTGTATAAACGTGATATGTCTAAAACAGTATACAATCAACACACACTTCGTTGTAGATCAAACTATATATTTTGACTATATTAAAACAAAACCATTTCTGTATAAATTTAATGCCTTATTTTTTCCGTGTACACTGTAGATTCCACACAGAACTTTTGCGGAATTAAAACAAAGAATATGTAGGAATGAAGACAATCGAATTCTAAGTAAAAAGGAGTCGCTGAGTTTATATACACGACGTCCGTAAAGCTAGCACCCCCACATTGGCATAATTAAAAAATTTTCAGTGCATAATTATGCGCTAATTATGCGCTAATTTTGGACACAAAAAAAAAATTTTGCGCTGTTAATGTTTCGTCAGAAA
>JABFQC010001579.1:0-18794 GCA_022817085.1 Psilanteris sp. ZL-2020
CGTTATCGTAGTTCAAATTTCGTATTAATATCAATTATTCTGAATTGTCCACTAGTATTAATATCCATCAATTTCTAAATACTTTGAATTACAGACTTAAGTTTTTGTGGTGCTATCCTCATTGTTAAAAGAACCGGATGAAAGAATTTAGTTTACTATTAAATTCATAATGACAGTTATTAATTAGCTATTATTTTATGTTGACAAAGTTAACTATTCTTTCTTTATTTAAAAATTATTGATTAAATTTACGACATTCTTATAGTAGCATTAAGTCTTCGAATAAATAGTTTTTATTATTATTTCTGTAGTGTTTTATAAATATGAGTGATAATTTATTTTAATTTTAATAATTAAAACTTACATAATATAAAAATTAAAAGTATAATTATTAAGAAATTATTTCTCAAGTTCTTTAATACAAATAAAAATGACAGCACTTGCGAGTACTGTAGACGTAAATGAAGTCGAAGATGAATATGAAAACAATGGTCAAGTTAAATTAATTAAAACACTGGAGGTAAGAACAATTATTATTGTTATCAAATATTTATTAAAATGTATATATAATTTTTTTCAAGTATATATGTTTAGATTAATTATTTAATTATGTTATTGATATATCTATATAATTTATTTCTTTTTAAAAATCATATTTATTAAAAATATTTATAACCGGTCTTTGTAAATATAATAAAAATAAATTATATCAATAATTTATTATTGGCAAATATATATATTTCAATATATATATTCCAAATACATTTCAATTGTATATTATTTATTATTTTTAAATACAATATACCTGGACTTTATTAAAGTTAGTTTCCTTTGTTTCATATAAAATTATATAATTCGTTCTTTATCTACAATTAATGCTTCATTACATAATATGAAATATATTACTATTCATTTCAAGTATGACATTAAATAGTTAAGAAGAATAATGAAAATGATTTTTATTTCATAATATGATTTATACAACCTAATTTATATTTGTAGAATAAAAATTATTATTATTATTAAAGTAATATTTATTATTTAAGGGCAATGGGATCACAGCAAGTGATATTAAAAAGCTTGAAGAAGCTGGTTATCACACAGTTGAATCTGTGGCTTATACACCTAAAAAACAGTTGATTGCAATAAAAGGAATAAGTGAAGCAAAAGCTGATAAAGTTTTACAAGAAGCTTTCAAATTAGTAGCCATGGGTTTCAAAACTGCTACAGAAATTTTTCAAATACGGGCTAACATAGTTTATATAACGACTGGATCAACAGAACTCGATCGACTTTTGGGTGGAGGTATTGAAACTGGTTCTATAACGGAATTGATTGGTGAATTTCGTACTGGAAAATCACAACTCTGTCATACTTTGGCTGTAAATTGTCAGTTACCTATAGATATGGGAGGAGCAGAAGGAAAATGTATTTATGTCGATACAGAAAATTGTTTTCGACCTGAACGTTTGGTTGCAGTCGCTGAAAAGTATAAAATGTCTGGAAAATCTGTACTTGAAAATGTAGCTTGTGCTAGAGCTTTTACTACAGATCATCAAACACAACTTTTAATTGAAGCTAGTGCTATGATGACTGAATCAAGATATGCTTTACTAATTGTTGATAGCGCTACTGCTCTTTATAGAACAGATTATGTTGGCAGAGGTGAACTCCAGACAAGACAAACACATTTGGCAAGATTTATGCGGCTTTTATTAAGGTTTTTGAATAGTTTTATTATATATATAATACCAGTTTAATAAAAATATTTAAATAATATTGAAAAAAAATAATAATGAAAATTATTAATATACAAATTTATAGTGTACAATACTTTTTAAATGAAAGAATCTTTATTTGAATTAAAACTAATTCATTTCAACTTCAAATTATTGCATAAAAAATATACTGTTTTACAACTATATAGATTAGCTGATGAATTTGGTGTTGCTGTTGTCATAACAAATCAAGTTGTAGCTCAAGTGGATGGTGCTGCAAGCATGTTTGGTGGTGATACAAAAAAACCAGTAGGAGGTCATATAATTGCACATAGTAGTACAACAAGATTATTGTTAAGAAAGGGAAGAGGAGAAACAAGAATATGTAAAATTTATGATTCACCTTGTTTAGCTGAAGGAGAAGCAACATTTGCAATAAATCCTGATGGTATTGGTGATGCTAAAGAGTAAAAAACAAAGATATATTTGACAAATCATAGAATAATACCTATTTTTTTATTTTACTAATAAGTAATAATAATTTGTATATATTGAATATTAAAAATAATAGTAAATAAAAGTTAAGTTCATATTTTAATATTTAATTAAATTTTTTTTCGATTATTATGATATAATAAAAATTAGGTATTCTAATTATTTATATTAATTTGCAAAATTTAAGGAGTGGATAGATATAAAAAAATATATTTAATATATAGCATATACAAAATTATATTATTAAATCAATTTTTTAAAATAAAATGCAAACTAATTATATTTTTATTTTCAACAATTATTCTATTATATAAAAATATTATAAGTTATCATTATACTTACATAATTATCAATTATAAGTAAATTAACTTAGGTTTAGATAATTATACTGGAATTGTATTTACTTATTTTTAAGATTAACTTATGTTTTTATTTGAAAATAAATGTATAATTTTATGTATATCTTATTGTTACATATATTCTTATGAATTGGTATATAATTAAATTAACAAATTTAATATAAAATAACAATTTTAATTTCATCTATTGTTATACTTATTTTTACATAAAAATTTATACATATAGTCGTATAGTTGCATCTGCTCCTGCAGAAAATACCCATGGTTGCGTTGGGTGAAACATAACATCTAAAATACCGAAGTCATTATAAGATTCATGATTACAAAGTCGTTTAAGGGGCACAATGAATGCATTTTGTGTCAATTCACTGCAAATTAAAGTAACATATTAATATTTTAAGAATTAAGAATTATATTTTTGTATCATAATTGTTACCAGAATAAATACATACTTATAAACCATTCCGTGTGATACAATAAGTCCTCTATCGTCAGCACCAGAAGCAAACAAAGGATAATGTTTGTGGAAAGCAACACTACGTACACCTGTGCCATGCAAACGCAAAGTTTGATAGGGTTTTGAACCCCATTCTAAATCAAACCACAACATTTTACGATCATGTGTCGCTACTAAAACATTATCTCCACCTATATTAAAAAATGTTTTAAAAAGTAGGGAATTAGTGTTGATTTTTTCATTACAGAGATGATAATAAAATTTCAAAATGAAAAAAGTTTTATTTTAAAATGGTTTTAATAATAATATTATTATTATTAATAATAATAATACTGATATAAATTACATTAATAGAAAGTTTAAATATAAAAATTATACCTGGATGAATAGCCATAGAAGATATCCACTTTGAATTCGAGATTAGTTTCTTTATTAATTTTTGTTCAGATAAGTCATATATTCTAACATTTTGTTGGGTCTAAAATAAGTAATATATTCGATTAAGTATTAATTATAAGTTAATAAACTAAAAAAAATTAAAAAAATTAACTAAATAAAAGTAAAAAATGTCTATAACTTACAGCGACAAATAAAAATGGTCGAATGGGATGAAACAAGACACATTGGATTAGTCCCCTAGATTTATTACATGCTGTCATAGATTTTCTTTTTGATAATTGATGTATTAAAACTGATCTATTTTGTCCTTCTGGCATCACTGTAGCGAAATAATTACCTTTTCCATGCCACGTTACTTGTTTTACAATCTTGAAATGATTTAGTATAACTCTCATTCCTTTATTTGCATTTTCTCCTTCTGCTTGTTCCCATTGTACAGCAGTGCGTATCCTATCATTTTCTATTGTATCATTTTTAGGAATTATTTGGAGTAATTCATCAGTCTTTTTTGTAATCAAATGGTCTCCAACTCCAGGATTTATTAAAATTACTTTTTTGTCTGCAGCTACTGCTATAATAGATAGTGCTTTGCATGGGGACCAAGCTACATTTCTTATAATTCCACCACATGGGATTGTTTTAATACATCTTCCAGTTGCTACTTCCCAAACTGAATTTCAACAAAATTTCGATTAGTTAAGTAATTAAAAATAAATAAAAAGAATTAAAGCAAATTAGCTTGATTAAAAGAACATAACTAGAATAGTAATTAAATGGAACATAGAATCAGAATTTCATATATGTTTAAGATAATATCGTTTTATATTTTAATGTAAATTTAATTTTAATTAATTTTACAATTCACAAGTGTACTTACTTTTCAAATTCATATCATCTCCACCTGAAGCAAAGAATTGACCATTATTGTCTATGCTAATACTTCGAACCATATCAGTGTGACCTTTATAAATAATTGACATAGTTGTTGGAAATGGTTGCAGGTCTCTTGGGTTTGGTAATTGAGGAACTAATTCTTCTGGTTGAATTGTAATTTTCCTTTTAATTGCTCTTGGACATAAATAAAGATCCAGACATCTTTGAAATCTTTCTTTAACATATTTAGGATAAGCTGGAACTTCACGTAGTGAATTGAATTTTTCAGGTATAAAGTGAAGCTTGCGCTTCCATGGGGTGTTCTTTAGTTTATCCCACTGTTTCATTTCTTTTTTATCAAACAAATATTCAGGTGGAGGATTGTAACTTTCAGCATGACCTGGCAGAAATCTTTTAGGAGCTGGAATATGGTTACGAATTCGTCGCATTTCTTCTGGTTCATCATTTGTTGACCATAGCATGTAAAATTGTGGTTCATTTTTCTTTTGTTGTCGCTCTTTTTCTATTTCTGCACTAGATTTAATCCAACCCATTTTAAGCGCATGAACAAGTTTTGAAACTTTCCTAGCTTCATCTTTTGATGGAAGGAATGATCTTTTATGTTCAGGAAATTTGCGAAGAGGCATTTTTTCAACTTCTGATGTGAACCATTCAATCCATGGCTAAAATGTGTATTATGAATTATGTTTGGTTAATAAACCTTAAACATTATTTTAACTTTAAATGAATTGATTAATATTATTAATAAAATACTTTTTTGAATATTATCTATTATATATATGGTACAATGAAAAGATTCTGAATCAGTTCGTTATTTATGTAAGTAATAAGTATAAATACTTTGTTTTCAGGATCTTTTACTTAATAAAAACTTATACTAATACTTACAGCATATTCATCAAATTGTGAATCTGGCAGTTTGCTTTTTTGAATTCTTGTAATTAATTCAATATCAGCCTCACTTAAAATAACATCCTGTCCTGTTTGTACATCTTTTACAGTTCTCCAGAAATCAGGATCTTCCATCCTTTTCAAAAAATTGTCTAGCTGATCACCTTTGGTGGGTTTTAAAATTTTTCTTCCTTCTGTATCATATCCAATTTGTGGATACTCATCATACCATTTCATAGGTATATTACCTACAGTGTTTCGAATATCTTCTTCATCAGATGTATCATGATCTTCATATTCATTAACAGGTTTGTTAATATTGATTTTTGTTTCATAATTTGAAGAAGATTCCTTTTCATTTCCTTTAATTTGATTTAATGTATCTGATGATTTGAAATTGGAGCCTTTTAATTTTCCATTTTTTGTATTAGTGTTTATAACATTGATTTTCTTTGCATTTATTTGGTTTGATTGATTAACATATTTTTTAAATTGAGTTTTATTCATATCTTTTTTATCCTTTTTATTAAAACTTGCAATTTTATCATGAGTTACATGTTTGTTAGATTCATTATCATTATCATTTTCATTTTCATTTTCATTTTCATCATCATCATCATCATCATCATCATCATCATCATCATCATCATCATCCTTATCATCATCCTCCTCATCCTCATCATCCTCATTGTCGTCATCATTGTTACATTTTTGTGTTGTTTTATAAGAAAGATTATTTTCTTCATTATCATCTGAATTTACTTTATCACTTGAAAAGTCTTCATCCAAATCTGAATCAAATATAACTTGATCATCTGATTGTTCATCATCTGATTGTAAAATATTATCCAGGTCTGAATCATCTTCAGGTGAGTCCTCTTCATCAACAACAGCTTTATGAAAAATATCAGTTTCATCATCAAACAATTTATCATCACTACTATTTTCAGAGTCAGATAGATTTGTTTCTAAATCCTAAAAATGTGAAATATAAAAAAAATAAATTAATTTATAAGTACATTTAATTTTTATTGGTAATTATTATATTATATTATTATAAAAATATTATATAATTATTAATAATTATATTTTCTTTCCAAGATCAAGATATAAATATCATAAAATATTATTTTTCATATAATTGTTAACTTTTTAAGTTAATATTTAATACAGATTAAAAAATAAAAATTATTTACATACAAGAATTAGTTACATTCTTTTTTTTATAATTATTTAGTAATATTTTATAATAAATGTTAAATATATTTCATATAATACTATATATAAATTGTTATTCTACATGTATGTACAGGACATAACCTAAAATGTATATATATGGAAATAAATAATATGATTAGTTAAAATTTATAGCTATGAATTGTATGAAAAAAAATATAATTACTTTACTTTATTATATAATTTCATTGTTAATATAAAAACAATATTACCAAAAATAAACATATTCCATTAATTTGATATAAATACATATTTAAATCACATGGACATATTCTTTATAGATAACTAATTATAATAATATAATACAATTCTTACAAATTCATCACATAATTTTAATAACATGTCTTACCATTTTTAATGGATATGAAAAATTATGTGAAAAATAATAATTTATTGTTCACTTTAAAACGTATAACCTTAAATTATATGTAACAATATAACCACGCTGACAACTAACAGAAACGTGTAGTCGTGTAGCGCTTTGGCTTGTATAGTTGTATGTTGTGCAGTTTTGCTTGTGCCTTGTGCCTCGTGCCTTACAGCGTTGCAGCTCTCACACAATCAACAATCAGATGTTATGCTATTGCGCGTGTGCCAATTTTCTTGGCGCGTCTTTTCAAATAATATTAAATATAAATAACAATAAGTATTTATTTAAATATTCAGCATTTATGAAACTTTATTTTTCACACTATTTGTATTGACATTTTTCTTGTTGTAATTATGATTATAAGGCAATTGAAATAGTTTCATTATAGATTTAAAATATAATTATTATTATAATATAATACAAAAAAAAAAGAATTGGTTTCTATTGGAAATTTAAATCCAAGATGAATAAGTTTATTATATGTTTATTATAATATTGTTCTATGAAAAATAAACGAATAAAAGGCATTAAATTTGCATTAAAAAATCTTTATTGATGCATTCGACAATATGGACCAAATTACACACACCTCACTTTGTTGTACATACTTTCTTCCATTTCATACACAAACTTCTAGCGACAGATGTATCAAGATACAGACACGTATACATTATATCTTAATAAATAATTACGCATAGTTGTACACTGGGTTAAACATTAACGTCAACATACTTAAATTAAATGCTACAAGAGCATAAGAAATATTACATCAAATAGTTCAGAGTCTAGGGTATTTCAGTTGTTAATTTCAGAATAGAACAATAAATAATATTAAATTAATTGAGTTACTTCTGTAGACTAAGAAATATGTATTTTAAATGTATAAAAAAAGGAATTTAAATTTGAGTTGATTTGTAAATATATATAATATGTCTGGTGAACAGCAATTATTGGTAGACATTCAAAGTTTCATTTATGATATTGTTTTAATAAAATAATATCATTTAAAAGAATATATATACTTTCTTTACGCTTTGTAAATATAATATTACGCAAACGTTTAATTACGCGAACAGAAGTCAGACCGAAAAAATAGAATTCAATTTGTGTATACTTTTGTCATTTATTTAATACTGCCGATTTCATAACTGAATTGAAAAATGTCTTTTATTTTAGCAAATAAACATTTTGTTGCTATAATTTATTCCGTATCGCATTCTTACGAAAATATGACATTTTCGTGAATGTATTACTTTGTGTGCATTCAACTTTGAATGATAAGAAATCGGGAATGTAAGTTTTGTATGAAATCTAATAATGTAGATTTGTTCGTGCTTCACATACTAGATAGTCAGGAAATGGAAGCGACACTAGTCTGTGATAAAGCTCGGGTACAAGATTTAACGAATATTTACAATTATCCGTGTGTACTGTGTTGTCGTGCTGCCCCGTACACAGAAAAGCACACACGCGCTCACATTTACAAATGATGCGCCAAGTTCGTTCCTTTAATTATTTTTAGAAACTATAAGTTTTATCTATTGCTGCATACATCGATAACCGAAGAATAATCTACCGGCAAATTAAACAGAAAAAGGTTTGGTTGCAATAACTAAACTTTAGTTGTCTGAATTAAATTTTTTAATAAAAATATGTCCACCTAAATTTTTAGTTCATTCAACCAAATACTTTTTGCTGATTGTCACAATTATTAATTACTTCAATGATGGCAATATATTATTTAATTATTTGCGTCTAACAACGATTGATTGTATATACAACAAACAATAATGTTAAGAGATTAATTAATAATGATTATAAATGATTGATTTAATTATGGTAGGTAAAACTATATTATCTTATAAATGCACTGTAATGCTTAATTTTATTTCGATTTAGGTATAGAAAATAAATTGAACAAAATAATAAATTTGATAAATAAAATATTAATACACAACGAAAAAAAGTTTGTAAAATTCCTATATTTTTAATATATTTTATCATATTGTTTGGCAATACTGGCATAAATAACTTTTAATATATAATTCGAGCATTTAAAATTTTTAATTTTAAAATAAAAAAAAACAACAACAAACTTTATTATAAAGAATATTAAATTTTTTCCGTAAGGTATGGCAAAACTTATTAGATGTGTAATATTTTTTCGTATAAATTCTTTTGGCTCGACTTATTTTTGAATACAAATTTTTCTCCCTGTATAGTGTCGTAATTACAACTTAAACATACTTTATTGTGTATAAAGTTAATAGGATAATTGATAAAAAACATTGTAAAAGAAATATAATTAAAGGAATGAACTTTAGATAAAAGTCACAGATGGAACAAGAAGGGGCAGGGTTGCATAGATAGACTCTTCTAATAGACTTTGCAGACGTACATAATAGAAATAGCTAATATATGCATCATAATTTCACAGAATGCTTTTTATGATTTCGTCCGCGCAAGTTTGATTAAACTCCATATAACTCTGAGAAACTTGTATTAAAACGAAAATATGTTTCTTTCTCTCTTCAATCAAAATCACCAGTTATTCGAGAAAATTAGTTTATTACAAGCGACGATTTTTTTGTTTCTACTTCCTTTTTCGTACCCCTCCATCAATATTTATTCTACTTATTCACCATGATCATAGAAAACATTCTGTTCAACATATACGTATATCAATCTATAATTACTCGGTAATAATATATTTATTATTTATATTGCATATTAATGCGCGTGATATCGTATTCGATATTTATATATATTATTCATATCTATACAATATATCCTAAAGTACTTTGTTTGCTTTCTCGCATTTGTGAGGTGACATTGGAGATATTACTTTGGTAGATTTCATCAGAGGGTAAAGCAGTATGCGTGAATAAATGAGAAAAAATAAATCTTGCGTGAAATGCGCTTGCGCATTTGTTAACAGGCAAATTGCACAAAGTGGTATCGAAAGCTTCGGAATCATACAAAGTTTAGAATTCAAACAGTATCGATGACTCGATTGAAAAATGATTGTTTTACCCAACCAAAAAACCAACTTCAATCAATGATGATTTGCTTGCGAACAACGTATTGCTGACTTTATATATTAAGAACTAATATGTTGCTTATTTAATGCATTATTCGAAATTGCTTAGAGCGTGAATGATTAAGTGGATTATGTTTTCATAAACGAACAAGGATCGTCGAACAAAAATTGATTGGACAATTAATATTTCATTCCTCGATGAATTGATGCATTCGAAGGAATTATTCATCTATCATACATTGACTACTTTAAGGCACTACTACTTACTTGATTAATTTCAAGAACTGTATGTGAGAAATGCTTAACACAGAGGAAACGGTCAATTAGAAGCAGCTGTCTATTTTTGATCGAACGTTATAGCGCGACTTGTGAATGAATGAACTTGGTTTCAAAATTTATAACCGTCATGCGAATAGTTGATTTTAGTTGTAAAAATATATCTGACATACATTTCTTAGCGTATAGAATTCCCTACAAAATTGATATGAAAAATGTCTTATTAATCATTTGTATTGCTAATTGGTATAATAACGAAATACCGTACTAAATGATATACACTATTAATTTAACAACGGCGTTTAACGATATTCATTATTTTACGTGAATACGAATATAAAAAAAATAGATTCAAGTGATATGGCGTGTAATATTTACAATTTGTAACGATATCGATGAACAAATCAAAGCTTACGTCTATTTCGTTTGTTTGTTTTAGTTCGTTAACCCGCTCATAACGTCACACGAGCGGAACGAGTCGTCTTTGCTTTCGACGGTTGAAACAATCATTTTTCATTCGATTCGACTAAACGTTCATTATTGCGAGTCGGTTGATTACGCGAGTTAATGCTCGAACGAAAATAAATATATATTTCAGCACACACTTTTTAGTTATCAAAACGACATCAAAACTGTTAACGGACAGAATCACAAATGAAACTCCGGTACGTACAGTTTGTCACAAACAAATGTCATTGGTGTATTTAGAATGTACATATATATCTATTTATATACGTATAACTATGTGTACAATACACGCAGTCTCCAGAAAATAACGTCCGTACAAAATTGACTATAGCCGATTGCTTCTACGATGAACTTGAGCGGTACCAATCGCGAAAATAATGCGCACGAAGGGACAACTCTCGCAGCAAAAGTCGTTCGTTTCTGGCTCGACGATCGCAACTTTTGTCTTCGTTAGCTGCGTCGTTATGCTTGGCTATCAATATTGATCTCGTCGCTCTACTATAATAGTCCTATTTAATTGTCCGCGTTATGCTAAAAGATATGACACGTGAGTGTATTTCAAGAAACTGACGGCGCGCCGGCATCGTCCGGGTTCTCGCGTTCGCGAAATTTGTATTCCGAAGCACATTGACGTAACAACGTGGAACGAAAAATAATTTGCTCACGCGCGTGCATTGTAGACGGCTGAAAACAATATCGACGTTTACGGTCGCGACTGGAAACAAATATTTTCTGCTTAGTACCGTTCAATTTAACTAGCGTTCTATTTGACCAATTATTTTTACATATCGAGATAAGATTTAATATATTACGAAAAATGAACGCGCTTTACAATACTCGTTTTATCAAAAATAATAAATACAAAGCTTTTTATCTAGTGTAGAAAGTAAGACTTTGGTTAGAAGTACGCGAACATTCGCTTTCGCGAAGCAATAACTCAAATCGACGCATTCGCGATTCAATGTTTGCGTCTTTCTAGAGCTCGTTATTTTGCGCTAAAGTCAATCATTATCAAAAATGTATATATTATTAACAGAATAAGTCATACGTCGCCTATCGTATATGATATGTAATATATTTTTTCTTATCTCTTCTTTGTATAGTACGTTATGATTTCTTAGCGAAATACGTATTACAAATTTACGTTCGCGTTTGAAAATTGGATGAGCGTTTCTCTCATATGCCTTGGATCGATTGCAGCAAAATAACTCACCTTTGACATTATTCCGCCAACAAGGAAAAATTACATGGTTTCAATTACGCATCGCTCTAATGGAAACGCCCTTAAAATATGGAATCGTGAAATGCCATCATTCGTCTGACTTGTTTTATTATACTTTACAGTCTGTCAGAAGAAATAGTGCCATTTTGCAGCTTTTTGTATTAAATTACATTCGAGGCATTCGTTTTGATTTTTTTCTGATCGAACGGAATTACGTTTTGACGTCAATAAACGAGTCTCGCAAACAAATTTCGTTAGTTAATACGGAATTGATGATTCGCTTATAAGTACAGCAAACCGCGGTCTGTTGCGTTTGTTTGCTAAATGAATTTGTATCAAAAGACAAATCAATCGCCTGAAATGCAATTGTCCAAGTCCCCCACCCTTTAGTCCGAGCGAATTCTTCACTTTGCATTTCTTTGACTTTGACTGCGATTATATCGGATAATCAAATCGCTTTAATATTGCATTCGAAGCGTCACTGAATTGATGACCTTGATCAAATCATTAACGGAAATAACAATTCACAATTATACATCAAACCAAATTTTCAATCGTATTCTAGGCGCATCGTAAAAAGACGCAATTCAATTCGAAACTATCAAGGCATATATATAAATATATATGTATATATAATATATATATATATATATACCGCGGATGATTATTCCGGGGAACGACGTTAAGCGATGGTCATTACGATTGCGCAATTGTCTTCGAATGTTATTCTCAATTCACGGAATAGATATATTCATTATGATAATTATTTTGCAAACTTATTTGTAGTAATTACGATAATGAATGACGTGCAGCGGCAACCACTGATTACATAATTAATGAACCGCAACCATCGCTTCAATGTTTTTTTCCGCGAAAAACAAACGTCGCCGAACGAAACAAACGATCGATAATCGACGGTTAAATATGAACGCGACACACATTTCCATAAAGATAGCTTTTGGATGGAAATGCAATAGAAATTGACTCGGAAGTGTTCTAAGATAATTTGCCTTCGATCACTGTTGATTCGGGTCGGTGTTGTCGAGCAATTTTGGTGGAAAGCAGGGGCCGCGACCGATCGCCGCTCTCCGTCACAGATCACTATTTACAATAATACTACAGTCACTTATTTATGGCCGAGAGGGTGGTCCGTCCCATCTACCGCGTGGTCTTTTAACTCATCGCGGTAAATAGTGTTTTTGGAGGGAATCTGTACAATTGGATTAACCGTTCTGCCACGCGGTAATTGCTCCGCCTTTAATTGAATTATACATTTTCGCGTTCTACCTCCGATAGCCGAGCGCTGGGTCGTTCGGGGAGTAACCCCGGAATTCTCAAGGGATGCACGAGTGTGTGTTCGTCGCTTGTTCCGGCGACGAAAGTGCCACCGAGAAATCGGAATCTAGGACCAGGTCGCTTATGCAGCCCACGATTCCTTGCGTGTACCGTCCTCCTGTGGTGCTCACTATGTCCGGCGCTCCGCCTACAATTAATAGTCAACTTACATTAGTTTCCGCTTTCTCTAAACACGTTTTGTCGTTTTGAATTCAATTAAGCGTTACTGTTGGATATATCCTTTAACTCAGTATTCTCGTGTGCACGGTTTAAGACGACCAAGATCGAGTCATCCGAGCTTATCGCAACGGCGCATCTTGCAAATTGTTTCGATTCGTCGGTTCAAATATTATTGCATAAATATGCTCGTTTGAAGTTGCCGCGATGACAGAGGTTATTGCCGTGTGGTTTTGTTAATGATCATAGACCGTGTTTTGTCGGGCAAAATAATTATTCAGATTATTCTATTGATTAATTCACGAGTAAGATTATTCACTTTTTTTTTGTTTAGAATATACCACGTGTATTTCGTATTTATTATTGTACGTATGAATTTATATTGGTATACTTCTGTTTTCGATTACGCGTAACAAATTGTTATAATATAAGCAGTTATAAAAACCGTTTTGAACATTAAATATCATATAAATGTATTATTTTGGCAACATATTTTTAGAAAATAGATTTAAATCATTTTTAATTAATGTAAATGCTTTAATATGAAAATGCGTTATATATTTTTAAGTATCTATTACTTAAAGTTTGCATAACATTTTATTAAATTCAATTTTCATCTAAATTTATCTTAATTGAGTTATGTTACGAAGATGTACGTTTGACATATTTAACTTATAAAGCTTTGATCAAATCGAACAAGTTTAAAATCACCTTTCACGTATATAAAAAAGTAATTGTTAAAATGTCAAAAATACAAGGATTAAAGATATAAATAAACCAATCTCACGAGTTTCATATTCTGCCCATTAAATTAAATTTGACAATTTTTATAATCAAAGATAACATATAGTTTATTTTATAACATATAAATATTCTTATTTAATTAATATGACACTTTTTATTTCTTGTTTTTTTTCTTTTTTACTTCTATTGAATACTTTTGTAGTTGTTAATTAATTTATTATTAAACGAATCTATATAATCGTATTCAAAAGTTGTATTCTCCTTTGAACATTTTAACAAAACTATATGTGTAAATATAATTTTATTAATTTATACACTAAGAGAAATATCACAGAAAATTGTACTGTTTTTAACAGTAACGAAAAGATATGTATACTAAAATAGAAATTTTGGCGTTAAAATTAACATTAAATACTGAATAAACTGAATAATTTTTTCTTTTCTTTTTAACATGTTCAATTTTTACCACCAAAAATTACTGTTTAAACAGTAATTTTCAGGATCTGACCGACATATCTTTGCATTACTGTTAAAAACAATAAAAAATTCTGTTATATTTTTGTCAGTGTAAAGATTTGAAAAATAGTGAGCTACACAAAAAGTATATATTTTTTATTAATATACAATATTATTAATAGTGATATTATATAATTCGAAAGTATAATATTTTGAAAGCTTTAAAAAATGAAACATCATACTATTTGTATTTAATTATAGGTGGCGTATTTTCATATTTAATTTACGGAAATTATAAAATAAATTAATAAATAAAATATAAATTATAATCATTAATATAAGTTGCGCGAGAGATTGACATGAATTCGTGTTTTTTAAATGTGTAGTAACTTTTACAGTTGTATTAAAAATTATTTAACCTGCGTGAATTTAATAAATATAAATAGTATAACAAGTCATGTTTGACTTTCGATATGAGAATATATTTTACCTCTAATATATATAATAAAGTATATTATTATATTATACGTAATTAATAGAAACCATACGTTTTGAACTTAATACCTTTAGAGTATGTATTAAATTATGCATTATAGGATTTCACTTTACTAATAAAAACAATTAATTTACAGAATATTAATGAAAATTAGTTAATTTTATTTATAAAAGTTTTAATTTATAGGTGAATTATATATAATATTAAATTTTAAAACTGAATATTTTTTTGACTTTTTAATTATTGCATTATGTCATTAAAATTGAACTATATAATTGTACATTATTTGTTAATTATACTGATATTCATTGACAAACACGGTGTTTCAATAAAATTTGAATAATATTTTTGTAATGTAAAAATAAATAATGCTATTTATTTAACGTTTGAAAGAATTCCAATATAAAATATGCAATTAACAACGTTAAAATAGTAACGTTCTGAAGTTTATGTGTACTCTTGGGATTTCTTTGTAAAACTTCCTTTTTAACAAATCATGAAGACATATTTGAATTAATTTTGTTCAACTTTGAGCTAAAGATTTGAATAATTGCATTTTTTGAATTTTATATACTAAATGAAATTCAGTTGAACAAAAAATATTTCAAGAAAAATATGAACTTTTGTTGCAATTATATTATTTAAAACTCTGCAAATGATGAAATTAATTTATAAATCAACAAATATAATAAGTTTTAAAATTTGTCTGTTCTATTTTTGCAGTAGTCATTTAATAAAATCAAGATATTTAATGTCGAATACGATTTCGTACAATTTACTTATATGAGGTCATATTCTTAAATAATTTTGTGTAATTTTCAATGATTCGTAATTTTTTGTATATAATTCTTATTTTTAAACACTTTTAAGGACCAGAGAAGTTAACAAACTTTTCATTAAAAAACACATACGAATTATATTTCCAATAATATCTTACCAACAAAGAGGCCAGTATCCGTATTTAGTTGCCTTAATAATCCAGGTGAGGAAGATGTTACACCGATTCCGCTATCTACGAATAGCGATGCTTCTTGTTCATTTCTAAATAATAAAACATGATTTTATTATAAAAACATGACATCTATATATAATCAGATAGATAGTTTGAAATTTACAAGCTTGAAATTAAATGCATTTAGAATTAAATATTACTCTAATTTAGGTCACAGCCCGTTTCCTGTGAATACTTAATAATGTGAAGATAAGGCTTTTATAAATTCTGTGGTTAAAATAGTATCACTCGATGCAATCGACGATACTCGCACTATATGAATCGTACCTAACGGCTCTGATTCGGTGCCAAAGATCGTCGTCCAATCTCGTGAGATTGTAACTTAACACCGCCTCGCCGGAGCCGAGGTTATATGCAAGTGTTAGATAACCTCCGTTTAATCCTAATGCGAGGAAATCCTCATTGACGTCCATTTGTTCTTGCAGACTAGATTGTCTTCCACTCCACAGCAACAGTCCGTTACTACTGCTGGTCCTAAATCGCATGTTGATATCCACCCAGTAGCTAATAATCCTGTAACAGTTCATCGATATTGTACTCTAGTTTCCAATTTAATCGAACTTCGATTGGAAACTAAATTCATTCAAATCATTGACAAATGTTTGACAGTGACAAAGAGGACTCGGTGAAAGATTTTTCTCGCAGTGCAAAATTTGGTTCTATGTGCGTCCATATTAAAGTTAACGTCTTTAAATATATAAACATCATACACGGAGAAAAAAAAGTATTAAAAATTACTCATCAAAATAGCAAATATGTGACAGTGATGTTCAATATTGAAATAATACATAAAATATCAGAAATGTTCACAAAAATACGCGTAATTTCTACTAATATTATATGTATTTTATTTCAAAATATAACACTACTGTCACACATTTGATATGAGTAATTTTTAATACTTTTTTTCTCCGTGTGGATACAGCTTATTTCACGAATATTTATGTAAACTGAACTTTACTTGACGCATAGATTATACGGATTAAAAGTTTGTATTCAATTGAATTCGATAATATCCTATGAATATAAACACCGTGTTAATTTGTTCAAATTTAAATACGACTAAATTATTGTGCTATGACACTCGAATCACGAACCTATATCGGAATTAATTTTGTGTTCAGTGTACGCCACATAAGCATTAGAAAAGAAATTTGTGGTTTTAAGGACTGGGGTTATATGCGTGGCTTTTGTGTTAGCGAATTGCAGATTAGAATCCTTGGAGCTGTGACGGTAAATTTGTCTTTGGCAAAATGTTTGAATGTCACGAGATTAAATGTGTACTTGGCGCATGTGGTGTGTGTAAAAAGGGTAGATCGAGGGCCGGCAGTTCAAAGACCTTTCCGGCCTGTTCGGTTAAAGAAAAATTAGTATCTAATTGCAAGGACAGTAATTAATATTAACATTGCAGAAGCCAAATTAATTAGTGCAATTTTCGTATTGTGTAACTATGCATGAACCTATTTTCCTTTAAACTTGTAATATTAATTACACGAAAGCGTTTTAAAAGATTAAAATTGGTCAAACCGAACGTGCATATATCCGCAGTGACAGAATACATATATCGCACGCATTTGTTATAGCTTTTAATCACGATATTCTTCTATTGTCTATGCACGTGGGTTGTTTTATTGCCCAAGCTACACTCTGTTTACATAAACAATATAACATCCTTATTCGTGGTTGCATTCACCTTTTCATAGTGTCGGCGTCGTTGTAATGCAGATAACTGTCGCTGCCAGTGAAGCTGGGCACCGTCTTATCGACGTATTTGAGTGTAGTGGGAGTGTCGTTCTTCAACATCGATATCAAAGTCGGCGTGAATTTGTCGGGTGCTGGACAGGGATGGGGTACACCTGGACGACACCGACAAGTAAATCTTTCTCGTAAGGGTCGGCACTCGGCTTCGCCGCATGGGCGTGCCTCGCAGGCATGTCCACAATTCCCGACATTCACTCCGCCTAATGCTTCAGCGAGGATTCCGATCTGTGAACCAACAAGTTTTGATTTCATTACCATTAAACCAGTTCGTCGTATTAAATTCGGATTCGCGGCTTTTAATGCGAATGCGACCTTCATCCGAAGGATTTCTATAATGTTAAACAAGCCCCGTTATGAATTATATAACTCTCGCGATGTTAGACAGTTCGCGTACATGCAATCGAAAAATGAATCTATGTTAATTCTTAATCCTACCTCTCGTCGGTTGAGTACCACTCTCTGAATACAACCTACAAAGCTGGATTTAATGCGCATTTTCGGTGAATACATTTCCGACGAAGGCGCGCCACCCAAGTACAGGTTTAAAGGTAGCGACAGTTGCGTGAACGCGCCTGGTGCCAAAATTTCCTGAGGCGCGCTATCCTCCACTTCGAGGGACGCCAACCGTCCCGTTCTCGACACCCGAATTTCTATCCATTCACCTAAACGAACCGGCGACTCGCTCCTGAAATTCGTTACATTTGCATATGAATTTTGTCCTTTCCATCAAGCGAAGATTATTTTACTGCAATTAAATTTGATTCTGTTTAAAAATGAATTGCTCTTATTTATTTGAATATTAAATAGAAAGTTTGTTCTTATGGTCTTTGCTTAGTTTTAAATACCTTTTTAAGAGTATAACATTTTACGTTCAAGCAACAGAGTGATTACTGGTGTATAGTCAATCTGATCATAAAGAGTAGTTATCTTTTATTTCTTGCAAATTTTGTACGTATATTGTTTTCAAGTGCACATTCACTTCGTTTTC
>JABFQC010001580.1:0-18793 GCA_022817085.1 Psilanteris sp. ZL-2020
CATATATTACTAATAAATAATTTGAACGTGATAGAAAAATAATGTCAAATAATAATAAGTTAATTCACAATAAATGACATTCCAATGAACAATATCTGTTTTGCCTTTAAGAATAATATATTTAAATATCATTTCACATGTAGTGTATATAACATATTAAAGTTTCTATAGAGTTCATGTATATTTTAACATGACTTACAAAACTTACTAAAATAAACTTACAAAAATAGAAATAAAAATATAAAAAATA
Organism: Psilanteris sp. ZL-2020; assembly: GCA_022817085.1. Taxonomy (NCBI): domain Eukaryota; kingdom Metazoa; phylum Arthropoda; class Insecta; order Hymenoptera; family Scelionidae; genus Psilanteris; species Psilanteris sp. ZL-2020. The sequence goes on from JABFQC010001580.1 coordinate 251, forward strand.
ATGTATGTCATTGCTTTACAAGGCAGAATATTAAATTTAATCTATAATAATATAAAAAGGGATATTTGGATTTTATTACATATTTTATAATATTATGTTTCATTATACACGAATAAAAGATTGCATTAATTATATATTGCTAATAAAGCCTTATTAATTTGAGTTACAATTAACGTGGAATTCTTTATCACAACATTTACGACAAACTTTTAGTGACACTATAATTATTATAATTGATATTTTATTGAAACATTTGAATAATTTCAATTCGTAGTTACGAAAATCAGCAATCAAATGTTTGTTCGAATTTAATACACAATTTTCCGAAATTCAATTAATAGTTGTTAATTCTTATGATTGATAAATCCATAGAATAAACATGAACGCAGCTTTTATAATTTTGCTTATACAACTTTTCAATCGCACTTTAGCAGTAATTTCCTTTTGAAAACATTTACAATATCCGAACTGACTTTACTTTTTGTTTAACTAAAACTTATTATATAAAATTTTATTTCAACGAAATAAAAAATAATTATTATGAAAATGTCAAATTTCAATCGAAATATGCTGTTAAGAATTATTTAATTTTTTATTTTATTTCAAAATACAATACTTCTGTCACACAATTGAGATTTTATGAGTAATTTTTAATACTTTTTTTCTTTCCGTGAATTAAATATTAAACAATAATGTTTTAATTTCTTTGTCAAAAATTTATAATTGTAATAATATAATACACCATTAACTTTATAAGGATTCATATAGGATGATCGTAAATTGAATAATTTCCAAGATTTTTGTAAACACTTCGAACTGTCATGCGATTAAATGTAAATGTCTCATGATAATGTAGTAAATAAAACGGAATGCCAGATCGGGTTTTGGTTTCAGTGAATGTCATTTGACCCCTAACCCGTATTGTATGTATACACACACAACTATATCTGTGTACCGCGCATGCGTTTAAGCAATACCAAGGTTTCATACTTTCCTATGACGTTGCATTATGCAATTTTGTGTAATTATATTTTCGTTATCTTTGTTATTTAAAAATTATATATTGAAATATAATAAATATTTATTTGTACCACCTACACATTTTTTCTAAGAATAAAAATAACACAAATCAATTTCGGAAATCATAGAAAATGATGAAAAAATTCGCATTTATAAATTTATATTTATCATCGGATAAAATTAAAATAGTCTGCTAAAATATAACAAAATAAGAACGTCATACATAAACACTTAGTCATATAGTAGTACAACTAGCATATTTTGCAGTCAATTTAAACGTCCTATAGAGTCGATTCTTATAGTTTTGTCAAATTTAATCACAATTAATAATGTCATTTTAAACATTTATTTGTCAACTAATTCAACTTTGAAACAATATTTTAAATAAAAAATTATCTTTTTTATCCCTTTTTAACTTTTTTAAAATCCTTTTCTTTGTAATTAATTTTTCTATTAATTGATAATTTTATTAATTTAATTTAATTTATTTATTTATACAATCTCCTAATTTAATGTACTTAATACCTAATTATTGTTACAGTTATCTATTGTATTAAACCATTATTATTATTATTTTATTTTTATTTTATTTATAAACACATTTGTTTTCATATCAAGATATCTGAACTGTTTTTGTTCACGATCATTAATTTACTTATATCAACACCTTTTTCAATAAATATTAAACATTCCTAAAGCGTACTTTTTGTTGTGGCTAATTTTCCGCTTGGTAATCTACTCTACCTATATATTATTGTCTGTAACATTAGAAAAAGTGTCTCGTTGCCCCAATTAACTTTAACCGATTAGTTTTCTCAATGTGATTGGTTACTGATAGCAGTTACTTTGGTGCTCGAATAAAGGAATCAACGTATATGTTTACAATTGTGAAAAGGTAATTTCATCTTTAGAGGAAAACATTTTCCTCGGTCTGTCAGCATCTCTTCATCAGCGTCTCACAACGTAATTGCGCACGATATTGTATTGAGAAGATGACATAAATATAACGCGACAAAATAAATAGAAGTAAATACTGACATATACATTGACACAATTTTTGTTGATTATATACGTTTACATATGTAAGTAAAATAGCGGAATTTTATTCGTAAAATATAATTAACGAAAAATAAACATCACCACCGTAATGAACTGCAAAAATCGCATTATAAGAATAATACCCTTTATTGGTATTTGAATAAGATATTATGATAATTAATATATACTGTTGTTTTTCTTTTTGGGGTATATTACTAATTTACGATTGAATTAAATATGAATTAAATTACGCTTAATGTACAAAATTATTGTATTGGGCAAATAATAATTATTTATTTATTAAACTTTATTTATTATTTATTTAGTTTTGTTTGAACAGTAAATTGTAATGAATGTATAATATTCAGTAGGTACACAACTAAGTTTTTGTTCAACTTTTTGTAATTATATACATAAACGTAATGAAAGAAATAATTTTAAGGATTTTTTCTAATTGATAGCAGAGGTAATTATTGGATTCGAAAAAAGCTGGTGTAAAAATTGTTTTTATTTTACTCTTGTTATGCGTATCAAACATTGCATTTGTATGATCTAATGGTCGTTGTCTTTAAACAATATATATATTATGTGCATTATATTTAAACTCCATTTATTAAAGTATAATTTCTGTAAATAATTGTAACATTACTTAATTAAAATATATATGTTGTTAAAAGCCGTGTAAATATATGTGTTAATTTGTAAAGCTGATTTTTCATTGCGTCGTAAAAAATGCATATTATAAGAGAAAACTGAAACGAAATACGAGATCATAAATAAAATTTAATACTAAAGGTATGATGTATATATTTTTTAATTTGTGACTGCAGCAAAATCATAATTTAAATAATTTCTTAATGTTAACTATAAATGTTTAAATATTTGCTATATATATAGAATAAATATATTTATTTTGCCCATATAATAGTCAAATAATATATGATCAGCAAAGTTATGATATATTGTTCTCATATTAAAATTGATTTTTATAAAATAATGTTATAAAGATATATTAATAATATTGATAATATTTTTAAATTATTTTATTATCCATCTGTTTCGTATACATTTAATATACATCACATGCATTGACAATCCATGGTTCATATATTAATCAAATTATTTCGGATATTAGTAAAACCACATACTACACACATACACACACACACATATATATATACATATATATGTATATATACAGCGTTAATAATAATTTCGCGACCTTTAATAGCAAATCGTAAACTTAAAATTTATTATTTATAAATGCATTTATTGAAAATCATAAATTTTATATCATATATTCTAATTAGCATAAAATTATATACCTGGACAATTAATAATGTCTCAAGCTTGAAAGTAAATAGATAAAATATTAATAAATTCTTGATGTGTTGTTTAATAATAATGGTCATTATAAAGTTAGAGTAATAATATAACCAAGATTAAACTATTTTCTCCCTGTTAAGATTTAATACATTAATAATTAAGGGGATGTAAAATTGGATTGCTCAATTATCGGTTTTCTGTTCAGAATGCATGTACATTAATTTAATTTAACCTTAAACGAAATTAAATGAAAACATACGAAACAGAGTATTTAATGATACATAATGAAATAATGTAAATATAAAGTGTAACTATAGCTGCAATGACTATTTTTATAGTCATTAAAAAGACAACCCCATTGTTTCGTCGAAATTCATTATTATTTATTCTTCAAAACGCATACCGTTTTTGCTAGTATGCTACAATTATTATTATCTTGTGTTATTTAAACATTATATCTGTACGTTCCATAATCGTGCGATAGCTTTACGTCAAATACAACAAATGTGTCAGTTTGATTGCATCAACATTAGTGACCATTATACGAACTTTAAGTCAGAATTAATGTCAACGTTTAATGGCGATGCCATGTGTTCGAGCACATTACATTAATAACTCCTTAAATCAGCGTGATGCTCGCAAGAAAAATATTCATAGAGGTTATATCTACAAACAAAAAATTACAATGAATAAATTCATTTCTGTAATTGTGATATATTTTGGCGATTTTAATCATTTTCGGTATTGATTTTAATTTTCTGTAAAAACAATATCAACTGTAATTAATGTAAAATTTACTACAACTTCTCACTTTGTATACGCCACTCGTAATAAGTTGTTATTATTATTATTAATATTATTATTAGTATTATTATTATTATAACATATTTTAATGAATAATAATTGTAAATGTAACTAAATTGATAATCATTGAATATTAAAAAGAATGTATTTAGCAGTTTGGATGCTGCAAGTATGATGCGTGAAGTATAATTATACTTTTATAGTTGTCAGTAAAATACGATATCTCTATTAAAAGTTGTGATAAAAACTAACAAAACAGAATCTGCAGTTATTAAGCAGTAATTTAAAAATACTGGAAACGTTGAATTAATTTAAGGAACGATTTATTAAATGGACGATTATGTTCATTGAAGTGAACCACGAAACAGAATCGGAGATCAATAATTAAGTCAAAGCAAGCACTTTTATTGGGTAAATAATGACGAAAATTAGTGTCCCATATCCTATAAATAACTGTATCAATAAATGATACTGAGTTTTAACTTTTTATTTTAAACTTTGTTAAATTATAAAACTAGCTTAAAACATTATGTTTTACATATTAACACATTGTACAAGAAAAAAGTATAGTTTTAAAGTTGAAAAACAGTCCACTAGTATCTATCAAACAAAATAAATCAAATTTATAATATATATAAATATAAGGTATAAAATCAATGAGCACCATCAAATATGAATCGTATATGCATAAATACTTAAATATTTTTAAATATTTCTAAGTTATGCAATAATACTATCTCCTAAATTAATATATGGAAAATAATTTTGTGATTTCTAATGCGAACACGTTTTATATTGAAATTTTTAGATTTGAAATAAACCGATAAGTTCCATGTGCGTTGAAGATTTGAAATTAAAAATGTAATGTTGTAATTTGATTGTATATTAATATACATGTGAAATGTAAAATTCCCATAAAAAATGTTAAAATTACCGCCCCCTTCCTATATCTATAACATATCTCCGTTCTAGACTTATGCATTTTCTAATTTATTATTAAAATGTAATCGAGTTTTACAGAAGCAGTTTGAAAATTGTTTGAAACAAGTTTGTCCACAGCCACCACAAAAAGAAAAAAAACTGCACTTAAAAAAATTGTAATTCTATTTAATATAAATTTTTAAAAATTTTATAATGTACATATTTGATTAATTATGAATAATATAATTGCTTATATTATGTAACTAAATAAAATTGTATACACAAATTATATAAAATATTTACGAATATATATTAAAAATTATTTTTTTTCTTTTATATATATATTGAGTTTCTCGTGAACAAATAACTTTATACTCTATTAAAGATGATAAAATTAAATTTATGTATTAGAATTATAAAATAAAAATTAATTTACAGAAAATATACTTATAATTTATTATCCAATATCATTAAAATAAAGTCATTATTTTAACTAAAATTGAATTATATATAAATTATTAAATTATTATTGCCAGTTTCCAGTACATTTAACAATTATTTTTATATGCAATATATATATATATATATAAATAATATAATATAAACTAATAATAAAATTAAACTCAGTTTATTATAAAGTTACTAATTTTTTTAATATAAATACGTGTTGTTCGAATAATACATAATAATAATAAATTTGATATGGCAAAATAGTTTTTAAATTATATTTTAGTTAATAGTTTATACATCAACTAAAGATTTGTATTTTTAAATCTTATAAATTCAAGAAATTAAATTAATAAATAATAAGAAAAATATAATTAACTGGCTATTTGAAGATAATACAACTATATTTCGTGAATTTGAATAATTAATGGAAATCTAATTAGTTTTTTTTTAACGAAATTGTTTATATTTAACGAAATAACAAAAAGAATTAGCGCATGTATAATTTTAACATTTTGCATTGACTATGTTAACAACATAATCGTATAAATTGATAACTTGTCTCCTGTTATCGCAAAATACGATAACAAATCCAAACACTTGCTTTCAAGATTGCAATATATAAATATCAAACGAAAGAAAAACTAATTTAACTTTATTGCTTTTATTAAATCTCATATTAAAATTTTCATCATACCAATCTTACAAAACGATATATCCATTGGACTTCTCGACTACACTCCTGGTCATTCATTTAACAACATGATCCAAACGATAACAAAAACAAAACATTTCTTCAATTTGTTATAATCATTTCCGAAGGCGCACACCACCACAGTCGCAGAATATACTTAAAAATAATGCATTTCAAGTAACACGATTTTCCACCGAAATTTCCTGTAAATTAAGTTGCCATAAATTCAATATTTATTTCTGGTACAAAATGGACGCGAAATTCACCGCAGAAATGTTCCTTAAAATGATCGTCTTTATTACTCATACAGCGAATAGTAATATTCGCTGAAGTAACGCGCTGAAAGTTTCTTATTTTTACTGACTCGTAATTTACTTTTAAATGTAAAATATTTTCTACCGCTGACGAAGGTAATAAACTAAAAACGCCCTCTAGCAACGGCGCGTATAAATTAATCCGAAATGCACGCTTCCGCGATCGAGCTGTTTATTTTTGTCGATTTCAAAAAACAACAAAACCAGTCGAACGAATATTCACGGATTACAATGTATTATATAAATGATCGACTGCAGTTAATAATATGGTATGACCACACCCATTTATACTACTGCACTTTAACCGGTAGAGCTATTACGCTGTTTACAAGTTCAGAAGACGTGCGTAACATAGTCTAGAGAAGATCGAACGAGCGCGCCGGAGGAAAGAAAAATAAGTAAGAACGTAGTTGAATCTCCGTGAGACATTTTTACTTACTATTTCTCGGATTACTTTGCGAAAAATAATCGTTCAAAATAATTAATTTATTACGAAACCAATTGCGTCGATCTAATTTAAATGCATCGCCGTGTTTTCATTTTGTAATGGACGTATCAATTACAAATCGTCAAGCACGAAACCGTTTTATTACTTTTCAAACAAACGTCATCTTTTATCCTTCTATTTTATTTGCCTTTTGTGTTTATATTATTGTTACCACCATCAAAATATTATTTGTTGATGGTGATGTTAAAGTTGTTGTTGTTATTATTGTGTTGGTATTATGAATTGACAATAACAAATACAGCACTACGGAATGGCAGACGGTAATAGTAAATAATAATAATAGTGTTTTTGTTTTTCAAATCACAAATTAATTTTTCACGAACGAGATAACGTGTTTCAAATTTTCAACATCACTCTATGCATACATTCAACCGTAATTCTTGAGTTATGTTATACTTCGAAACTTTTGTCCCTGCTTATAAAGGGTGATCAACGTTACATTACATTCAATGTTTATCGACTATGCAGAGATATACATTTTATAAACATTAGCTGTCCATACTCTCAACATAAACAAACTACAACGTGAAGTAGGCTCGCAACCAACGAGCTTCTGTTGTGAGTCGTGGCAGGAACTTGCGGTCGTGTGAGTAATATGTGTGGTGTAATTTGATCGTGGGTTTTTAGAGCATGATTCGATCAAGGGTTTAGACGCCACGTATGTTTAAACAAACTGGGAAACAATTACGAAATTGCAGAAACAAGAATTAAAAACAAAAATGTATACTTTTAATTTCCTTCATTGGCGAGTTTCAATTTTGAATTAAATGTTCGTCAATGAAATATCAAAATTGTTGTTTACGAAATACGATTTGATTAAAAGCATTGAGAAGAGGCAGTGTAATGATTTGTATCAAAGTCACAGCTGCGACTTGATATCGCAAAATTTAACTTCGGTCACACTTTTGTATGCGAATCGAAGATCGCTGCGACATAAAGTTTTGCATTATTTCGATGTTTGTTAAGTAAATTATCACATCATAAGAATATCAAACATTGCAAATAAAAGATTCGAGTATCGCGGAATACACAATATAACACATCAATCACGTCTAGTCAATATCTCTGTGCAAACAAACAACCTTTCATTCATGTATACCCGTTCAATATCGATAGATTGTTTCTTTCATATGGAGAGTTTATCGAAATACATTCATGAATAATTTATTTGATATCGAAAATGCTCGCTGTAATCAATAAAAACTTGGACAGATTGATTTTATTGTTAAAAATTAATCACCACTTCAGTGACAGATACTTCTAAAGATTTAAATCGTATTAAATCTGAGTAATTATTACTTGTATTTTTGTTTGTGCTTTTTTTGGCGAGACTCGTTGACATAAACGCTTGCAGTTTCACTTAATTAAAGATCATAGCGCAAACCGTTATAATTAGGCGCGCGCATAATAATATAAAAATACTTATATGTCGATTAAAATGCTGATACTACGTATTAGTAAAAATAGCATGCCGTGCAATCAAATATAAAGTCATGTTATTGTAATTGTAACAAAATAATAATAACGTATTGATTTAATCAAATTTATTGCGATATGATAGTGTAACAATTTATTTTCATTATCGAAGATATGCCAAATTAATTGTTTAATTTCTGCTTGTAAGTTAATAGTGTGGTTTTCCAGTATCTAATAATTAATCCTACGTATGTTTGTGAAACGTTCATGTACACCAATATTGTAACGTAATTAAATTTCGTACTTAAAGAAAGAATACTTTAAAATACATTTTCGAAACAATTATCCGTCAAAGGAATGATCGTCTTTAATGCTGCATATCTTTTTAATTATGTGTCAGCGTTCTCATTAAAGCAGATAAACAAACAACTAATAGTTCTATAGCGTGAAACATCTATTATTTAAACAAAACTTAATGTGAAACGTTCGTACATTTTGTTATTATTTGTTAGTTCTTGATAAATGAATAAATAAGAATTACATAAAGCACTTACTGCTGTTTTTTTAGTTTGGTCGATGTTTTATTATTATAATTTAAAATAAGCAATTAACACCAAGTCGATTGTTTTTTTATACAATTTTAATTTAGTGAAAATTGATTAAAATTGAAAATTATTTTCATTGCACGTGTATTATATGTTATTAATAAAAAATAAATATTATTGAAAAGACACGAAAAACGATATTTATTTCGTAAATAAAATAATACGTAATAAATCATTTTCAGTAAATTTGTCATGGTTCAATTTTAAAATTGTATCTAATTTAATATATATGTATAACATGGTTTCTGAGCAATTATTTATTTATTTATTTGTTTTCGTCCAATGAAAGGAACACTACTAAACGTTTCAAAATATAAATCCAAAAATTTCGAAACGAATTTGAAACCATTAAATAAAAGTTAGTTTATTTTTTTATGAAACAGGCTCTGTGTTCTCTGATTTTTTATACACATTCATAGTCAACTATGACATTTATCCATACATTAATTCCCAGTTCAGTAGTTTCACCGAGATTACAAGAAAGTTTATTGGAACTTTTTGCTGTGTGTAGAAAAGCAAATAGTGGAGAAAAAGTGATAGAAATCATGCAATGTTGTCACATTTTATAAACTAGTGACTATATCAGTGTCATTAATAATAGAATTATTTTGTAAATACAATAATGCGAATGCGTGATTTCTCAACGCCTGTTTTTGCATGAAAAAGATACATTCCGCAGACATATTACTTTAAATATATATCATGCATATATGCATATACACCATACCAAATGACATAATATAATTAACTCGTATAAAAATAAAAATTTATAAAAACTCATGCGACTAAATATATACATATACTATGTCTATATGAAGCAATGAGAATTTTCGTACAAATAAAACTTCTATGCATATATATAATCATAATATACGAAAATAATGTCCTTCAATTAAATAAGATCCAGTTAATTTATTACGTTTATTTCAAACTACGTATAGAGTTTCTTGCAGAAAATTATGTATATTTATTATAGTCGACCTGCATATTTTAATTTCTATAATTATATAATACAATATTATACGGCATTGATACTCTCATTTATTTACGCAAAAACGAACAATTGCAAACATAAAGAACACGAACATGTTGAAACAAATACCAACGTTGTATATTCGAAATATGATATTTTTATACAAGTATAAGAAAGTTCTCCTTTAATCTTGAAATCTTGCTTTATCTTTGTGAATGGTCCCTAACATACCAGGTCAAGTAGTCGTTACTACTTCAACAGCTGTTTTCGTTATCCTTTCAACGTAAGCAAAGGAGTGACGTTCCACTAGCAGCGGTTGTCTGACCTCACGAGCGGTTAAATCACTTCCCAGGTGACTTATATAAGTATACGTCGTATGAATCTTTCGTACACGTTTGATCCTTAATTCAACCGGCAGTTAATTTTAGTATCACTTCAAAATTATATACCAAGCTACTCGTCTTTCACATTCAAACTCAAAAACGGTTATTTATAAATCGACCAATTCAGTCGTTTTAATCTCCAAGATCGTCAACACAATACGTCTCGACGTCACGTTTGTATGCATCACTTGTTTACTATTTCTAAAATTTTGCACTAAATAACGATTATTTCGCGTATTGCAAACAAAAAATAGAATCAATGCGGACAGTTTGATTACCTTTTTTGGCGAATTTTGGTAATCAAACATCGGAATTTACTGGGTATTTTTTCGATACCGCGGATTTTGATAACGCGTGAAAATACAACTACCCATAGATTTATTTAATCCCTTAATTATATCTCTGCTCATTTAAATACGGCAACCGAAAAGCGTGGACAATGTTAATAATGACCCACCAATTAACATTATTCAATTTCATTCACTGCGCTAACTAAAATCAACTTCATTAAATCGACGTCTGATTCGAGTATATTAATTATGTGTTTAATCAAAGAAACTCGATGGAATCATTTATAAGGCATTCAAATGTATTCTTTTAAGCGTAATATAATGATTGTGAACATTATTTCGACGTCGAATATAATAATTATTGAATTCGAATCGGGATATATTGTTAATTTTAATTGCCCGAACAATTTTTTTACGTTCACCTGAAATCGGTCGATTAATGAGTCGAATTAATTCGTTCGTTTGTTCGCGTCATTCGAAGTCACTGCTGACTTAATTGATTTAATTTATTGATAACCATTCGAGTGGAAATCGTTTAAAACGCGATCCGCGAAATGCGATATTTCGTGGATTATATATATTTTATAAATAAATTGCGGTTCGAACGTTTAAATTTGAAAATCGCAATAAAAGAAATATATTAAACTTAATCTATTTAATTTCGCAATCTTGGGAGGGTGTATCAGTGATTTATTTGCCGACTGATACTTTTTGCTTCGCAAACAAGTTCTCGTAGTTTCGGCTATATATGTGAAAAGTTTACGCACATTCTGCGATCACAACAGATCAATACAAAATAGATAAAACACAAATCAGCGATGTAAAAATATATTATATCGTAAAATAGCGGTATCAAATTAAAAAACGTTGCCGCGACGAAGGCCGCGGTTTTCCGTCAGCGAAATACTTTTACATTTCATTATTCATTTGTTTTTCTCCTTTCTCAAGCTCCTCTGGTATTGATCTGTTGTGATCTTCTGGTAGAACGTCTTCTTCAACAATTATTGACAACGCGAACTTTGAGTTTGACTGAGAGTACACTCGTCTTAATGGTGGATACTAAGAGCAGCACAATGGTTCTTAATTTCGTCATATTTTGCGACAAAAAAAATCGCAATCATGAAAACTTGATATTCCTGCAAAAAATTGGCACCGGGGAAATCCGAAAATGGTATTATTATCACAAACAAACAATAATATTATATTCTTCGTAGTATGTCATTGATATGACAAACATTTATTTCGGAAAAACGAAATAAAAATTGAGATATTTTTTTTGAATAAAAGAAACTCGCGCAATAATACATCGTACTCCGCGAAGCGGCGAATAACGTCAAATCGAGCATGCACGATGAATCATTAAAAAATTGTAATCGGCAGCTTTATCGAGAACACGAATCGCCGAGAATAAATAGAAAATCAATTAATCAGTTATTTCTAGATTGCAGCGTGTTTTCTATAGTAAATAGATAACGGATATATTACTGATAAATTGACGCGAAATAAAAAGCGAATTTATTTGTTTACCCTCGGAACATTATTGAGCGCGCGAATCAATCAAGCCAGCGCTCGTACAATTACTCAATAAAAAGTTGTAAAACCAAAGCACGCCTTTTGCCCGCGGCCATTCAATACCACCCTCGGTCGCCCTTAAACCCCGAAAAACCGCGCCGGCCGAGACGAGTCCGCCCGTCTTCTTCCCGTTAAAAGAAGCGCCCCGCCGTTTCCGTCTCTCTCGTTCGCGCGCAATTAGTCGGAAATAAACGGCGCGGATTAATAACCGACAAAGCACGGCGCCCAAAGTGGCGCGCGGCGTCATCGCAAAATATCGTTAAACGGGCTGCGCGGCGCGCACAAAAAATGTCAATAATCGGAGCAAACAACAAGATCGAGCTTGCGTGGAGCGAGAGCGGCGCGGAAGGAAAAAGATAACGGCAGACAAACAAGTCGGTCGAGGGTGCGCAATTGCGCGGATTGTTAAAGGCTCGAAGCGCGGCGCAAGCGAGTCGAGTCCGGATTGGACTTTGGGCGCTAACGTTCGGCGCGGCCGAAACTGGCGCGATTCGCTCGGAGACGGCCGGACGTCACCGATAGACGCGCACACGTACACGCGCGCGCCAGTGTGTGCGCTCGCATCGGCAGTCAGTCGTCCATCGCGGGAGCAACGTACGCTTAAGAACGGCGCCGCTTATGCCGCGAACCCAGCCACCGCGTCGGCCCCTTTCCACTCCTCTTTTTCACCCTTAACCGCGTTCGCGCGATAGGTGTGCGCGCGAATCGTCTAACACCCTGCGCGATGTGCACATGTGCCTGTCCGTGTGCGTGTGTGCGCGCGTGCACGGACGCACGGCCGCCCCATTCAAATCGCAACCTCATTAAAATTAAGGACCCAAATGTCCAGACTCGCGATCGCTTCCGATAAATACGCCGACGGCGCGTCCACCCCCTCCCCTCCCCCGCCGTCCGCCCCCACTCCGGCTGCCGGATTCATCCGCGACGATCGCTACTCGAACGGCGCGATTCACTTTTTGCCATTCCAGCGTTGATTGCGCTTCTTTATTTATTCATTCGGGTCAGCGCTTTTTTTCCAGACCGTGTTTTTTCGGTCGTTTCTGTGTCTGCGTTGTGTCCGATTCACGGATTATGCCGCGATTAACGCGTTGTTAATGAAACTGCATTATTAACGCGCTCGGCCGGGTTAACACTTGCGACGCGCAATCGAATTTGGTATTCCGAATGTGGGTCTGGTGTGGGCGGAGAGTGCATGTGTAGGGATATTGTGAACGTAATTTCGGATGAATTAATGATTAAGATCGTATTTTCGCGATGTCGGGATGGCAATCGAGGTTGTTTTCAATTGCGCGGCGGGTTTTATGTTACGGTTGCGAACTTCTTAGGAGGGTTTTGTTTTCACGAGATTATTTTTTTCTGTTTTTTATTCGTACTTGTAAGTTTTGAAACATTATTATTGTACTTATATATAATTAAATGTTATGGAGTATTAACGAAGTTTGTAAACGGGGTTTAAAAATGTTGATATGATTCAATCTACGTGCATTTTAATTAATTATTTTGAATGTTTACGTCGCTAAATCTCACCTTGTGTGGTTTAATTATATAAATACAAATTTATTAATTATTATTCATACATAACTTTGTTACAATAAACGGATTTTATTTTAAACAATTTGATATGTTTTTTGTTTACTTGTAATTGTTTTCGCAATAAAATAATTATGGATAATGTAAAATATGTATTAAAAGTGTTAATATCGAAAAATCATAATTGAATCACCCTGTTAAACTAATTTATATATTAATTAGCCGATAATCCTTCTTTTTTTTATTTCAATCATACTTAAAATAATATTTTTTTAATTCAAAAATTAAATAATTTTAAACGAATTATTTTTTCCAATACAATGTTTCGCAAAATATATTTTTTCCATACTTGATTGGATACTATAACTTAATTAGATAACTTTTTCTTAATCTCAGAAATTGCTTTGCATGTCAGATCACTATTTTAGTATCTGAACAATAAATGATGTTATGAAATTCAACGGTCACTATTATGCTGATTGAATGTGGAAAAATGTATCATTGTATTATCATTAATTAAATTTCGTTAACTCAAAAGGAAAACACTTTCAATTATCATTCCTTCGATACTTTCGTTAATTTCAATTAAGCATGCATACACGGATACATTTATACACATGCACAGCAAATAAGTTTATTTATACATCAGACAAGCAAATTTCATATTTCATCTGAAATAACCAAAGCATTTACATGTTTTCAACAAAGTTTTAATATGTAATTTCCGTTTCCTTTGATGAATCCTAAAATCATTTTTTTCGCCAAACCATTAAATTTTATCATATAAATCATACCATTCGACTCGTTTGGGGAAGTAAATTAAATAATGAAATATAATTGCTTTCAGTAAACAAACATTTTTACATATCAACAATTATAATATTTATTCCTCATTTTATTGGTACTAACGAATAATTATAATCCGGCAAAACGTTTTTTTATTACCGATATACAACATTTATGCCCGCGAGTCCTTATTTCATTTTCTCATCCGACCAGGATGTTTTCGAATAAAAAGATTTGGATGTCAAAATTATGCCATATATATAAGTACAGTAAACCCGCTGTCGGCGTGATAAAAACACCGCTTGAATATATTCGATTAAATTCAATCTCTTCGTATTAAGCACCAATAAAACAGACGCATTTTTAAAGGGCCAATTTCAGACGGAACGAATAACAGAATTAGATAAATGCATTAACAATAAAAACCGAACCCAACATTTCGCTCCGAACGAAAATATTTACCGAATCGTATAACGTTGCGGAAAACAAATACACCTAATGCTTTCAATTTATTTACTGTTTTTCACGCAAACCGCGTTTTAACAATCGTTTCCGAAATAGCCGCATTCGCAGGAAGACGCCGAAGCGTTGAAGTCGCGCGTAAACCAAGTTGCGTTGCGTTGCGTAAGCATTCGAAAACTTGACGCAAAAAATGAATTATACCATTGACCGGGACGATTGCGTTTCGGTCGGCGAAACCGACGATTTTGTTCGACGGATATTTCGAAAATACATCGAGGAAACGTATTGAATGTAGACATTTTTCCTGACACACAAACATTCTTGTTTTTACGCAAACATATTGATCGAGAAAAGTCGTCTCGCGGAACTATCGCTTTTTCCTTCTCTTTTTTTTTCGTTCTCCCTTCCTCTCTCTTTCTCTCTCTGCCTCTCTCTCTCGTTTTTTCTCCACGGTGTTTAATATTCTTGCACTCGCGCGTGTTAAGTTTCAAGTTTAAAATCATAAGCTTGTAGTTTTGTAGGTTAAAAAATATCAAAAAACATATACGTTGCTTTTGCGTACTCGCGCCTGCAGTCTTCGTTGTATCGACCGGAGATTCTGGTGCGTCTAAGGGCGTTAAAATACATGGGAAAGATGTGCGCGTCAAGCTTTTTAACTTCAAGATCCGATACTCGAGTTATGTACTACGTGCGTTTATTACTGTTCTTAAGAATCTCACTAAACTATTCCATTTACATGTAACGTTTCAGTCGCAAAATGTCGGATCTTAAAGTCGCATTTAAAGCTTCCATTAATTGTTATTTCCGATTTAAAAAAGGTTTTAATTTTTTTTATGCGTTAAACTATTTTCAATCGTCGATGATTTAAGATTTCTCATTGTGCATGGAAATGCATCGAAACATAATCTTTTTACTAAACTTTTAAATCAAAATTGATTTATTTTCATACAGGAAAAAAATGAATTTTTTAATTAATTTTTATTTATTTATATTTATATTTATATCAAATGATATTTTAATACATAATTTGACGCGTGTTTTTATTTGCTGGCAATTATCACTTTGAAGATACAAAATAGTCTATTTTCATAGATTTCACACATGACAATTCGTCATGCAGAAGATAATTTTTTTTAAATAAAAGAATAAAAGTTTTTTGTTTATATTTTAATAAACGATAATATATAACACATTTTTTATTATGTTAGTAAATGTATTGAAGTAAAGATAACGAAAGATATGAAGTAAAGATAATTCGTTTGGAAGAAAGAATATGTATAAATGGGACTACAGTTTCCATAAATATGGTTTTGAAAATGTTACCATAGTAAGACGCTCAAATTTCGTATGTTAATTTAATTCACATTTGGCATGTCTCAAACAGACAGAGGATTTCAAAGATCATCATTGGCTTTTGAATCCGACTCACCTAAAGCGTCGACTCATTATTCTGCTAAATTATTCTGCTTAGAAATTGCCGATGAAAACTGGATCTCATTTTTCTTAATATGACTTTCATGCGTCGAGGTACAACTTAATGTCTTTAAAAATCTTGTTTGCGGTATTTTATAAATGTTTTTCAAACTTTCAATGCTAGAAACTGTATTGCCGAAAAACGAGTTTCAAATATTTATCAGGTATTTAATACAGATTCTTAAAGTTTCTCAATTTGATCTTATTGGAATTAAAATACAATTTATATCCATTAATAACTAAGTATAAAGAATATATTTTTTACAAAATGATAATCGTCTTATTATAAAAATTTTAAATATGACAAACAAGTATTGTAATGTTAACATTTAATTTATATTTTTCTTCAATTATAATTTTAAATTTTATTTTTATTTAAATATTTTTCGTTTCAACATTTAGTATTTGTAATCAACAAAGTAATATTTAATCAATACATTATTATAAATTAGTTCATTTATGTAAAATTTGAACATGCAAATAATCATCATAATTATGACGACATTTTGAATTATTCATAAAACCAACGAAACTGCTACTTATAATCGTTAAATAATCACAGTCAAGTAAAAGCATAATATGCTCTTAACAAGAATCCAAAATGATATTAACACCAGTTTAGAACGACGACAAAGATTTAATTCAATTATATATACGTCTGCTGCGATACACTACAATAAAACACTCCTAATGAATAATTCTAACCGCTGTATACATTAGTATTATCAGACTTTCGGTATTTAAACAATTGTTAACACGGTCTATTATGACTTTAACATTTTAATCTGACTTTAATAAACAAATATTCATTTACATGTATGAGAACGAACGGGAAAAAACCTGCATATGTATTAGTTCACTCAGTTCGAGAATCGTGCTCTCTCTACACGCAATTTTTTAAAAGTTTGGTGTTTTAATTCGGTAACTTGTTAGCAGTCATTTAAATCCGTTAGCAATTAATTTGTAACGTAATTTTAGTCCTCTCCCTGAGTATGCATTTTACATTTCACGTGCAAAAATTATCATACTTGATCGAATTACTGCGTTCGGTTTAACAATTTTCATTCCACTTTTGAATCAATTTCTAGTCCGCGCTGTATCTCTCATCCTTTACTAAACCTAAAATTCTTTCCCAACAAGACATCGCATCAATAATATTGTACGAATGGTTTGTCGTAATTCAAAAAAAGCATTAGTTTGTAAGCAACACTCGGGTACATTTTTATGAAATAATAAATTTTTCAATTTTTTGAAAATTTGAATTCTGCTCAAGTAATGATATTCCAATTGATGATCCAGGCCAAACTGAAAATCATAAGCTACTTTTTGTAATGAAAAATTGATATGAATAAAAAATGAAATTACGACGACACAAATTTGTTCGAATTTATAGACTTAATTTCTTTTATAATTTCTCAATTATGGAACTTATTCAGGAATTTTTCTTTCATTACTCCAATGTGATATTTTATGGTTCAAAAAATGTAATAAACTATCTCCTTTATTGCGTTTAACTATTTAAAAGTGTCATTATGAACTTTAAAATACAATAACTATTACTTCGTCATACGTAAAGTGTTACATTTTTTTCCAGAAGGAATTAAAATTCAATCTAATTATGGTTAATGGACTTCCGAGTAAAATACTATATTTCTGTACTTATTCATATGAAACATGCGGTCAAGTAATTGTAAATTCTCATAACTTTAAATTTATTAAGCTTCAGTTTCTGTGATAATAAGGTCAAAGGAAACGGTTCAGAGAACAACATTAAAGCTCCACACTGCTTCAGTGTATTATATATATGTATTATATTGCACTTCCAAGACAGTAAAAAAGTTAATTCGACAAAAGAGAACCTTTTCATTATCCTCATGAATTGAAATCGCATTCTTATAACAAACATTGTCTCCCATGATTCTTATAATTAATTAAACATAACATTCGTTCTATTTGCATATAAATGTGATAAGTATAGTAT
>JABFQC010001581.1:0-18792 GCA_022817085.1 Psilanteris sp. ZL-2020
ACCTCTGACTATATTGGAAGGGTAGAAGACTTCTAAGCTAGGAGTGTCATCGTCGAATAGTTGAGATTATCTACTCAATTGTCAACTATACAGAAGAATCCGAGTTGTACATGGCATATCATCAGAATGATCATGCGAATGGTCATTTTTATGCATGTGACGTTGAAATATATGCAGCAAAATAATTTATATTATTTGTCGTGAACAAAATTGATTATGAACATTACATGTTTGTAATACTAAATATACTAAATTAAACTTTTTATATAAAAATTATCATATTTTAAATATATCGCTGTTAAGAAGATCATTACATTTTGATGGTTGTCTCTTATGATATGGAATTCATGCGATTATAACCATATAAAAAAGTAAACATTCTATTTTGAATTTCGTTATTAGTAGATCTTCATTTTTGAGCATTACAATGCTAATATTGGAAGTTCTCTGTATGGATATTATTACAAAATTATGGTCGAAGTATGGTAGATTTGTGAGAACGAGGATTTATCGTTGTTTGCCAAGGTCGCAGTATCTGCAATAAAACAATGGTTGGTACTATATATATTGCTAGCAAACAACAGCCGGAGACCCTAAAATACATTTGTTAAGTGTCTGCTTTATATTAACGATCTCAAGCTTATAGGTCTATAGATATATTTGGTAGTAAAAAGGATACTTCATCATTAAACCTGAAAATTAGCAAAAGAATATTTTTGGCATTTTTCATTATGTGACAATTAATTTCTAATAAACAGGATCTCATCATCATATGTCAGCAGTAAATATTGTGAATGGATCTACATTGCTGCATAGTATTCTTGAAGATGAATCAAAGTTTAAAACGCAAACAAAAAGTTATAAAACTTAACTTTTAAAATCTTAAATAAAATAAAATAAAATAAAATAAAATTTTAGATCTTAGATTCTTTTTTAGAAAATAATAATAGCATTAATAATGATAATAATAATAAGAAGAAAAAGAAGACGAAGAAGAAGTAGAAGAACAATAACAACAACAACAACGAATATAGTCGGAAAGACATTGTATTTCGTAATTTCATAGAATTTCTAAACAAAATTAATATACCCTTGATTAATTTTACCATATTTTACGGTAAAAATTCTGATAATTCTAATATCTGCATGTAGATGGCACCATAACTCAGTACGAAAACGCTCTTTATGCCTGCATTATCATAAATATAGTACACGGAGAAAACGTTTTATCAAAAATTACTATACTGCTACTCGTAAAATGGAGTTTTTGAAAATAAAGATTTTACTATATTTAATTTCAGTATTGCAGACATCTTACGAAAAATTACTATATTATATAGTAATCTATACAGTAATAAAGAGTATTATTTTCATTTTTAAAAGCCTCATCCTACGAGTAGTAGTAAATATAGTATTTTTTGATAAAACGTTTTCTTCGTAACATAATTATAAGTATGATATTTAACAATAAATTATGAATCAAAATAATTAAAAGTAAAAAAGTATTGATTGATTAACTATAACTATTGGACTTTGGACTGACCATGTTTAAAAAATTAGTGACTTGATGAAATAATAGCGTATCACAATAAATACAAAACCACGAACATTTCTCATCATCGAATTACATCATTATAACATTATATCTTTTTAAAACGTAAAAACGACATTAGATCGACAACAGACGTCTACATTGAATAATCCGCAAAATCGACGCTGACTAACTTAAATATATACTTTTGGAATCAATCGAAGCATCGAAACGCGGCTATTGTCTCAAATCAATGAACCACAATCCTCGATCGTGAATCCTGACAACTTTGTCAGCGGACTACGCAAATTGCGTTAACTCCAGGCAATCAACCAAAAGACATTTAGCCATCAAAGACCGGTTCTGTATGTCTGGATCAATAATCAAAGGTTAATCATTACAACCGATTGCACAAAATTATTCAAATGGATCACGGACTTCTTCCCCGCGTTTTCGTGTCCAAAAAACCGACCCGTAAAACAACCGAGCGTAAAATAACGCTCGACCGAATGCGTTTGCAATTGACAGTTCTCAATAATCTTGATTATGCCGTTGTTAATATTCGGCCATGTATATTTCATTGAGTCGCAATGCGCGTTGCGCATTTTGCTGATAAAGCAAGAAAAGACGCGCGAGAGACAAAGACACGCATTGGCTGTTACGTAAAACGCAGAAAGGGACGGAAAACGCGAGAAGGAGCTTCGGTTGCGTGCGAATGATTTTTGGCGCGAAATCTGTAGCGATTGAGTGCAAAAAATGGTAAAAAGAAAAAGAAAAAATTAAAAAATCGTAAATCCCCTCCCCCCTCGCGTCGACGCGAATAATCAGGATTGTGTTATTGTGTTGTTAACGTTCGATTATGAATAACTGGACGAGCCGCAGGATGGCCGTGTCGCGGGTTCTGCGCGTGAAAAGAGACAAGGACGGAGCGCGGGACGGACGCCAGCGGTCGGAGCGAGAGCGAATGACCCGTACTGGATCGAATTGGGTTTGTGTATCGTACGTCAAGCGGTGTCAACTGCAGTTACTTTATAAGCACAAAGATACATTGCATTGCGCACGATGTACAAGTGCATGCAGACAGGCAAATGTATGTACGCACGCGTCCCTTTGCCAAGTGCCTCTTGTGTTCGAATACCGGGGGACAGGCGATACATTAACAATACGCGCCGCTACGATTCGACATTGCACGCTACTGTAACGATTTTTTGTCTTGCTTTCGAGTTTTTTTTTCCTCTTCGCTTGGCCGTTATTTTTTAATTCAAGAGGAATAACCGAAAAAATCGTAATAATAATAAATATATACTAGGGCCGCCACGGAGTGTAATGAGATTCAATTATCGACTTCGATTTTATCAATGGATAGCAATTACGGGGACAATTTATTAGTAAACGGGAAATAATTACATTATTTTGAGGCGTAGACCTACGCTTTTGGGACCTTAATGAAACGGTAAAGGGGTTAGTTATAGTCAAATGCACTTTTTTTTTGGAGACCTGTTTAACTTCTTTAATGCGATTTAAAATGAACAATTTGAATCTTTTAATGAACTTTGGTAATATAATGTATATTGGTTTTGAGTAGAATATGGTATACATGATAGTAATTTTGATGAAGAAGTGAGTATGATATAAAGTTTATATGATTCATAAAACTTAATATTAATTTGTAATACTGAAAATCATGTATGTATTAATTCAGTTTAGAACTATAATTTAAATAAAAAAAATGGATAATTTGAGCGTTTAAATAAGTAGTAAAGTGCTGAAATAGACAAATATTAAATTTTATAAATTAGTTGATTTAGTTAGCACCGCGATCTTATATGCAATGAATAAAAAATTCAAATAAAATAAAAAAATCGGAGCTACAAATAAAATATGAAACATTTATTTGTATAGAGCATTTATAATTAATGTTAGGAAATGAACATTATTACATTAATATTGATTACTGGTATTTACAACGAATACGTCTCATTCGTTATAATACATTATTTATTTCACCTATTTTATGTGGTTCTTAATTTATATTTTCTTCTTATTTATAATTAAAAATGTTACAAGTTTACTGTTTTAAAGTTGTTTTGCAGTTTATTTCTCGACAAATTCAAGACGAATTAAACGTATGTACTTGCTTTCTTTGACTTTTTAGACTTTAGCAAACGAGCAGTAAAGGTCATAATGTTAGTTTTTCGAGCTCCGAAAACAAATACTTTGTAACTGTTTACAGGACGATCTTTATGTTTCTTGCGCCATTTGTACATCGAATAATTCCGAACTGTTCTCCGTTGGCGCGTGAAAAAAAATATAAGATATTACCAAATTTCAATGAAATAAATACAAATGGTTAATTAAATCCTAAATCTAAAAATGATATCAAATTATAGAAAATTTACATTTTAATCTGATATAAAATTATATTATTATACAAACATGAATAATTATTATATTTAATTAATTTTATATCATTAAATATAATTCATAAATTATATTACGCATTATTTCATATTAATTTGCTATATTATATAGATTATTTATACATTTCATCTATATTAAGTTTGTAGTTTTCTCTGTGTATGATATTTTTTAAATTAAATTATTTAATTTTATTATTATTGGTACACAAAATTGCTGTAAAATATTTAAACTATCATTTATACTATTATAAATTTATAAATTTTCTTGCATCTACGTTTCGCAGATTAAATTTATTTTAAAAATAAATTAAACTAAAACAAATCACCATTCATTTTAAATATAAACAATTTACTACATCATATACAGTCCGTTTCATTTCATTTATTCTTAAATTTATTATCCGCCATTCATAAACCGAATAACCATAGATTACAACGAATAGTCTTGTGTTTTAAACAAAATTTCACACATTCATAAACAATATACAATATATTTCTTTAAACAAAAAACGGTGATATTTACGTTCTTTCACTGTTACAAGATTTCCTGTATGAAATAAAAAATAATGATTTAAAAATATTGTATAATAATAAACCTATAACAATAAAATAATCAAAAACCAACAAAAACTGGCATTCATAAATTATCGCAATAAATAAATATATTGTGGTTTGACATGGTATTAAAAGTAATTTCACCAAATAAGTCCAAACAATAATTTTACTATAACTGAATATATCACAAGTTATCATATACCGTTACTGTGTTGTATATATTGGATATATGCAACCAATCCAAATTATTATTTGTTGTTCATGTGGTATGTGCGTATCAGATATCGTGCATGCAAACAATGATACTTGAAGCATTGAAAACTCTCGAAAAATACACATCGTATAATGAAGGGTTTAAAATTCAAAATAAAGTTCTCGATGCCTTCATTAATTAAAACTAACAAATGTTTATCAAAATTGTTGAAATAAATGCATAATTATCTCGTAATGCAAGTATAATATATATTACCAGTAAATCTATTCATTTTTTCTTTAAAATAAAATTTCTACTATTTTAAATTATACTTCTACAAAACAGATCGCTAAAAACATTTTTCATATATATTTGAATAAGTTAAATAAACAGAAATTAAACAATATCCAATAATTATGCTTGAATCGTTGTTCCGTGAAATTGAATATTTTTCATAGTTATAAAAATTCCCTTTTTGGTTTATTTTCATACTGTACATGTTAAACTGTAATCAAATAAAAATGTTGACCGCAAAATCAGTGAGACTCGCGCGTCGCATATTCCGTGGCTCGAAAGAACTATGATTGTAAAATAAAAAAAATAATAAAAAAAAAAACTCCGAATTCACAAAAACGTAAATATTTTGGTGATCTCAAATTGTCGTTCAGAAACAAAAACTGCACTCGATAATTTCGTCGACGATGTCGCACCGCGCGCTTCGTTAATTCGGGAAAACGAGAAAACGAGATGCAGACGAAACGCCGTTCTCCTCATGACTGAACCGACGATAATTGCCGGCTTGTCGTTCGTTACCACCCGTTACACTAATTCGACGTTCGTTCCGCAAATAAAAAATACATAAAAAATAAAAAAAAATAAATAAAAATACAATAAAAAACAGAAAACTGCGTGCCCGTGTGTTCAAAATTTTATAACAAGAGAAAGACAAAAAATAAAATTTGACAAGTCGCGCCATCTTTAATGAAATTTTTGACAAATTGGAAATTAATTCTTTTTCTCC
Organism: Psilanteris sp. ZL-2020; assembly: GCA_022817085.1. Taxonomy (NCBI): domain Eukaryota; kingdom Metazoa; phylum Arthropoda; class Insecta; order Hymenoptera; family Scelionidae; genus Psilanteris; species Psilanteris sp. ZL-2020. The sequence goes on from JABFQC010001581.1 coordinate 5,721, forward strand.
TCATAATGTACTCTTCGTGTATGCATATCTTGTCAGTAATATGCGACTTTTCGTCGTCACTCTGTTCGGCATTAATAATTATACTCGTATGAATAATAATGATAAAACCTAAAGCAAAGTTAACAGTGATTAGTAAAAATTAATTAGAGAATGTAATATAACGTAATGTATTCAGAAGATAGCATACAAATTTTAATTTACTGCGGAACGAATTTCTAGGTTTTAAGTAATCTGTTAAATATTAAACGAATAAAGCAAATGCAGCATATTTTCCTGTGTTTATTATTTAACTTTTAATTGAATTAAGATAATTTAACTCCAAATAACATACTCAAATGTTTGTGCTTTTTATAGCAACTTTTTCAATTCAATAACAGTTAAAGGGTTTACGTAACTCTCATCTCTGTTTCTTAGTTCGTTTTAGTTTAATTTTGATTTGCTTTGTACTTTAATTTCGTTAAATACTTTTTCATTTTATTCAATCTATTGTTTATTGTTTAATTTTGAAATTAAGCGCATTGAATGCTCTCATCGCGTTTTTCTTTTTATGCTCATATGATACACAAGCTTTAAAATATTTTTATTTCATTTGATACGTTTTCATGCGCGATTATCCGCACACCCGTAAATACAGTTTACGTTCTTCAATTATTTGATCGTATCAATAAATTTTATTAATGAATGTATATAGAAATGTTTGATAGTTTTTGTTTTCCAAAAATTTGTGAAATAGAAATATTTTTTTAATGTTTTCTTCTGCATTGTTTTATTAGATTTACAGTTTTTAAATGCGACCAAATTAAAAATTATAATCATTATAATATTTTGATATTTTATTATATAGTTCTGTTTGTTCCAACATAAGTTATATAAATAAATATATTTATTTATTTATTTGATTCATACGTGTTCGTATTAATCTGGAATAGAATTAATATTCGGATTTCGATAAATTAAAAATTATAGAAGTCTTATATTCTTATTATAAGTAAAATTTGTTTTGATTTGTGTCGTAAAGTTTGCAGGAATTTTCACGGAATTTCAGTTATTTGAACGCGTAAAAAACAACTGAATAGATGCAAACGAGGCAATACAGCAATTGAATTTTTCGCGAGTTTAGTAGCTGCATCAAGAAGTTGAACCATTCGATTTAATTTCAAAGTGTCCGTGTAATTTTTCCTATTTTAGCAGACACGACGAAAGCATTGTCTGATTTAATGGAAATTCCATGCTTGTCATTTGACAACAAGAAGCGTAAGAATCTTCAATCTCATTGTATTTGCCGCTACTCTTACACAATGGGAGTGTAATTTAAATTACTTTTAAATATTATTAAGAGGTAATGATGTCCTCGACAACGATCTATTTATTAACTATTTTTCATTTAATAACTCACACTGGCGTCGTCCTTTCGAAAAGGATAATAAACAAAACACCCTTCAGGTTAATTGATTTTGCGTGTAATTGAGAATCACGTTAAGGTCATCAATTTAAATCAGAAAAAAATTAACCTCTATAGATAGCTATTTTAATTTACGTTCACAATTACTGTTATTATTATAAATAATAATTAGACTCGAAAATATTCGATATCACAGCAAAAATAAATAAGCAAAAAGTATAAAGTTGTTTATTAAACAAAATGAGACGACCTTCCTCCGTATTTACGACGCGCATAAACAAATAAATATAAACAAAAACATATTATTTGTTTATGTTCTCATTATAAACAGAAACACACATATAACTATATACACAAACTCTACCGCAAACACAAAATCATGTTTAGTGTTTATTTTGATATCCTTTTTCCTTGTTATTTGCCAAGCAGACATGTTTCTTAATACCCAAATACAAAAACAATAACAATAACATTGCTCATTTCTAAGAACAATTAATTGTTCGCTAAATTGTATATAATACTAATACATCAACAGCCACCGTGTGCCAAATTGTTATTGTACGTCAACATCCAAAATGACGGTATTAAAGTTGGTGATTAATCTCCCGGAGTAATAACTCATTGAACCAATTAATCACAATTATTGCTCAATTAGCTATTCTAATTCAAATTCCTAAAACTCGGCATCCAAAATGCAAGCCCAATCTTGAACCAATCGGCCGCCGTGGGTATAACTCAGCGTAATTCGCGAACTAATCCCCTGTCGAAAATTAGTCAACATTTTGACAACATTGAAATATTTGACAGCGACGCTCGTCGCGGCACCATTAATTTCCTTAATTGATCGTCGGAGCATCAAGCTCGCGCACAAACCACTGCAAATCCGACGGCACGAGTCGTTCCCTCGACAAGCATAGATTTCATCCGATTGTTCCGACTGTTTGCACAAAACGCGCGCTGTTTACATTCGTCGAGCAGTTATCGTTGCGCGATACCCAAGTAACTTATATACGGCGAATCGAATAAACGAAAGAATGGGTTTCGCGCATATGCGCGGGCTCGCTTACGCTCGTCGATGATTAAATTTACTGACTACGGATACGCCGAAGTCGAAACCCAGAAATGATCAAAGCTGATAAATAACCGACCGGAAAATCAATAACACGCGACCTGACGAAAGAATTGTTTGCCGCGATCGGGTCTGAAACGAAATTGTGCTATTAAGTATACTGATTCGAAAATTGCAAATTTCACGTATTTCATTTCGCAATTTGAAAATGAATCGAACGCAGCAATTTGGCATTTTTTTATCGGAAATAAACATCGTTTCACTCGCGCGTTTTGAAATTAAAGCGATATTTTAATTTACGCCAATGCTTATTATATGTATTACGTGCTCGGCGTTTCTTGTATATTCAAAGAATTCTTTTTCGAGTTTAAACGAAACTGGTTACATACGCGACTTGCTTCGGCTTAAGGAAATATTTAATTTCCTTGCGTACACAATTTCCATATTCATAACACATTATTATTTTTAATTCTAAATATGAGATATCTGAAATTGCGCAATATAAAATGCATTCGAAGTAGTACTCCACTTAAGTCTTTCCTCTGCGTTTCGTGTCATTCGTCGGTAATGCATTTAATAATAGCAATATGTGGAACAATACAACATCTGTTGTCTGGATCAGTGCTCCCGCATTCTCGAGCAAAACTTGAACAAATCTGAATTGCCTTAATTCGCGACTCTATTATATTTAAGTGCTTAATTTCTACCGGTTTCTTGTATTTAGTTATACAAACGCGTCTCATAATCGTTGACAAAAATATTCGTAGTGCAATATTTTTTTATAAATTAGTACACGACTTTTTATTCTATTTCATCGAGGAGACTAATTCATAAAAACCTTTCTTGACATTGAAATGATTTTACCATTAATTTTTGCAAATTTATTAACGTAAACAATTTTTATTAGGAATTGTGCACTGTAAACCCAGTTCTGTAAAATCGCACTGATAGAGTGTAAATGTTACACAAAAAATGTAATATTCTTATTACATACAGTATGTAAAACTCCTACCTAGGTTGATCCGCATAGTTAGAATAAAAAAAACAAGCATATATTATTTAATCCATATTTAAACACAACAATTTTTGAAAAGTGTCAACTAAACAAACTTACAACTATGAAAGCATTAAAATTATTTTTAAAGAATGTCATTCAAAAGTGAGGTTATATTTGATTACACCGAGCTGTGCAATTTTACACACGTCGTGTAATATTTACACACAATGTGTAAAATTACGCTATATGAGTGTGATTTTACAGAACTAAATTTACAGTGTAGGGCTATCTAGTGAACTACAAGAATTAAAGTGTAATAATTATTCTTTAAAAAATAAAATTTACCAATTTTGTTAAGAATTATATATTAATAATTTTCACACTTCTTAATTTCATATTATTTTATCGTTTACATACAAAATTATTAATAATCAAATACAAAGAAATTTTGTGTTTTTTAATTTTACTTTGCTTTATTTGAATAAATCGATGATCCTTATTTTTAAATTGATCGCCCGCTATTTATTATAACGACTTTCGCCATTATTTCAATTATGCGCAAACAAATGTTTTGAAGCAGTGTCCAGAAACCTTTTTCGGATCGTTCGGTTTTCACATTTGAACACACCCAATTTTCGTTTGCTCAGTTGCTCTTGTTATTTCATTTGCGATTATTCGCGAGCGCGTGTGTGCTTCTGACAAGACACATGATTTTTGTGGTTTATTTGATTAACTCGCATCCATATAGGCACGCGTTTCATTTTACCTGTTTTTTTTCCGCGTGCAATTTCACATCGTTTCCCACGTTTTTTCCCATTTCGCTCGAAATCACCTTTTTTCTTCGCGGTTATGTCTGCATTATCTTCGTTACATCAAATTTCTCATCGCGCTTTTTGCGACGATATTTAAATAGCATTGAAAGGCCGGTGTAACTACGTTATTTATCGTCGAGTAAAGAATTTGATTTGTGCGGTGTGAATAAATATTGAAGCGAATTTAGTGTTCAGCTTCCGGTTGCGTGAGTCAAGTGAAACATGTAAAATTTACGAGTTGCAAGATTTATAATTACGCTCATTTCTAATTCTCATTTCTTCGATTCAGTCACTGCATACATATTCGAACAATAAAATTAATTGCAGGTTTGTAATACCGTCATACTAATGAATGAATAACAGCGAATATGCGTAATTAAATTTATAAATTTATATATACACACGTGTGTGTTGGATATAAGTATAAAACAAGCCATTCCAATATCAAATATGATTGAAAGGAATAGTGATAAATAATAAAAGATGAAAGACCGGAATTTAAAAACAAATCTGGAATCGACCGAATTTGACCCAATTCGCAATTCTTTTATTAACAAAATTCAGAATTTGGTTTATTAAATTATACAGAAATTTATCAGAATTAACGTCTGGTCCGATACAGACCCAACGGATGTCTCACACATTTATCACTACCAGGCTGAAACCGGACCGTTTGTTCATTTCAGTGACAAACATTTACATATGAATAATTAATTATCGGCCTACTTATTGATAAGAATACCATGGGTTTGATCAACGGATTCGTGCCTGTAATTCAGCCGCGATAATACCTTATTTGTTCAAATTCAGATTGTGAAATACTCGAGCGCGTGATCGCGCACGTTAATGTGTTAGTGACGAGAGCGAAACAGCGCCGCGCTGTGTTTGAAAAAGAAACGATGAATAATAAGCGCCGTTCAATTTTTTGCCTCAATGTTTACGTATTGCGAACATAAAATATTTACTTTAATGTCTTTGTAATACTCGACAATATCAACAATTTTAACCATATTAAAACTTTAAATTGAATTCCTTTCAAAAAATATGTAAGCAAATAACGCGTCATCATACACAGTGCGCTGATTTTATCCGACACATATTATGCTAAACGATGCGGTCCTTATATATTTAAATTAAAACGCGATGACATGTAAATATTTCATGCTCTTTGCATTTACGTATTTTTTCTTTTCTCTGCGATATTAAATTAAACAATCACTGAATTTAATTTAACAAACATTAACAAAAACTGCGCCACCCGCATTAATTACATGTAAAAATTCCTAACCAATCATCGATTCTTCTTAGACACCAATTTCTATCCCAGAACAACAATATTCAAATAAAAAAACGGCTTTGATAATTACGTCAACCAATACGTCAACCGTAACATAAATTCAGTTATTAATACCAAACGGTACAAATTATCATTCATTTAGCCAATTTAATTTAACATATAATTATAAACCACTTATTTAACCAATAATTCTTCATTAACCGATAATCACCTCGTTCGTATAATCAATGTCATAAATCAGCGACGATATTAACCCAACGTTTCCGTTGCACATCGGCTATTTATATAAACCCTCAGTCGATCGTCTTCGAGTCAACCAAATATGCCTCATGCATTCCCGGCAAAACGCGACGGCTGATTTCACGCGCGTGTATTTTACGCGAACCAAACCTGAGCCCGCGTTGACTCAGTCCCACCGTAGCCCTTCGATGGCCGCACAGCGCGCCACTTTGCTTCGCCCAATCGTCCGTCCTTATTCCCGATCGCAAACGACTCTCCATTCCGCATAGCTTTTCGCCATCGAGCGGCGTCCGCGCGCGTAAAGTGGCACGACGTTTGCGCGCATTTTTCGTCCCAGTCATTAGCGATCCCCGCAAAGTGCCGTCTCTGCTAACTTCGTTCCGCGGCTTATTGTCGCGCAGCAACTCAATTCCTCTCCAGCGCTCCGAGCAACATAAACAGCTCCTCGCAACTTAAACAATTAATTCTTTCCACTTAACCCCCCCCCCCCGCTGTTCCCCACCTCGCAACCTCGCCGTCGCAAAATTCTCCAAAATTCGTCTCGCGCTACGAATTGCGCAAAACAAGACAAAGCTATACGGAGTTAGCGCGGAATCTCGTTTAATCGCGTTTCGCTGAATGCCTCGTCGCTCGAAACACATCGAACGCGCGGCAAACTTCGACGATCCGCGACAAACAAAGAGCGCGTCGCCGGGTCCGTAAGCGGCATAATTACAAGCGAGACCCGCGCTCCAACTTCGACGCGCTCGTTATTACCTTCGCGCCGAGCTCTTTCATTACGCCGACGTCTTTGCGCGGCCGCGTTCACAAAGGGATTCGGCGAACGCGGAAATAAAACGGACGCGGTGTAACCTGCGGACGGAGCGCCGCGTGCGCCGGCCCACGACGGTCGGCGACTGGGCCGCGCGCGGCGCTTTTTATCGGCGAAACGGGAAAACGAATAACGACGAAGATTGGGCGAATAAAAATTAAAAACCGGGACGAATGAACGAAAACGAGCATGAAATCGTAAATAAAATTCGCGTAAATAAAGCGCGCGAATGAAAATCGCAACGGACGAGTTGTGTAAACAAAAACGGGTTCGCGTTTGTTTTTTTTTTTTAATCGAATTGGATTGCTGCTTTGCGAAGCCTGTCGCGAAAACCGCGTTCGATTAATTTCATTTTTGCGGACAACAATTTGCCCGCGATCTGTTTTGTTTACGCGAGGGATATTTCACGTAATAACATAAATTCTGACTCAAGAGCGTAACCAATAATGATAGTTATTACAAGCTGACTAGTCTGTTTGAGGTCGACGTTACATCCACGTACAGGACCGCATTTCAGTCCGGTTCCAATTTCTGCACGAGCAAATGTTTGCGTTTGATAAAGTAGGCGAGTCGGACGAAATGAGATTAAGAATAAAATATGTTTGTTTATAGTCTTTTTTTTTTCTTTTTTTTCTTATTTATTTCGCAAAGAAAGTTCGTTTAAATTGGCTTCTCTCACTGACCGATTAACGTTTTTTAATTAAAGCTTGAATCAAGAATAAGAGTCAATAGAAACAATAATAATAATAATATTAAGTAAGAAAAAGTATATAAAGAATCGTAATATAAGTAAAGCAGGACATTCTTGATAACGGTAATAACTAAATTATAGAAAGAAAAGTATATAGCATTCGTGTGCATGTGCTAATTTTAATATTTTTTTTGTTCTTCTATTTGATAAAAAATTTACAACAAAATTTGTTCGTTGAAATAGTTTAATCATGTTATTATAGTATTAATGAACACGAACAATCTATAAGACCCAGAATCTTAATCACTGAATTAAATATAATATTAAATATTTCTTTTGGTTTTAGCTTATAGTAGTAACAAATATAAAAATTATTATTCCGTACGGGATTCTTTTAACGACATATCAGTTTTTCATTTTTCAGTGAGAGAAATAGATTGTTGAATTAAACATCTAAACAGTTTCGTTAAGTATCTAAGATTGTTAAATCGAATAATTACAGATTGTAGCTTCGACGACAATCCAGATATTCTATTCAACAATCTGGATTGTCAGAGATTGTAAAACGAATGTCATATTAAATGACATATTGAACATAACCTACAATTTTTACAATCTTGACTGTTGAATTGAATATCTGTTTATTCATATACACTATCTGTAGTTTAACAATCTAATTTTAATATCTAGATTGTAAATTTAACAATCTTTTCTCTCAGTGTAGTATAACAAAATATTCCTTCATACCTTCTACAGTGTTTTAATATATATATATATTTATATATAATTTATTACTTATCTTAAATAAATGATAATTAATTATTTAAAGTAATATTATAATTGTCTAATTTGTATTATATTATTCGCCATCTAATATTCAAACATGAATCCTAACCCAGACGGTACAGTAAAAGGAAATAAAAAAATATAATGACAAATAAAATGCAAATAAAAACGTTGTTGATGTCGTTTGATTTAATAAATCAGACACAATTTTCGCGCTTCTTCAACGCGGTCTCGTTTTTATGCCCTGAAATATCGCCGCGCAAGAAATCCCGACTGCATGCACACAAACGTCAGATCTGATTATTCGTTAATTACCGGTAATACGTTATTTCCGGTACAACGGCGAATCTTGAAATTCGAAGTTCGTTTCGGTTACACCGTAAATAGCGCTCGGTCGATGCGCATTACGTACGTTCAATCGCACGTAAAAAGAAGCAACCCGCGCGTCGTATAATAATTGATCGGCGCCATTGACGCTACTAAAAGAAGTGTCTAAAATGTAGACATTTTCATGAAAAAGGCGCAAATAGTACCTAATAATAAGACACTCGTTTAATCACTTTTCCACGAAAGTGTCTTAAAATAAGACATTTTAATACCGTCAATTTTGAAATGATACCAGTCTATTCGCGTGGAAAAAAGAAATATTGTCGCGATAAAAGTAACATTTGTTTTACCACAAATGATTTACAAATAAAGCGCGCGCGCGCGGAAATCGTTATTTAAATCATTTGTTTGCGGGTCGCGGCGCGTAACGCGTTTAAAAACTAAATATCAGCTCGCTTAATTTGGTAATACATTTTCGACCGTTACCATGACGGTCGTCCCGCGCAAACACTTTTATTACAGTTATAAATTCATATCCACGTTTTCCAAATACTTTCCGCGTCAATTTTATTAATCGCCGTGATTTATGAAATAAAGATGTCGCGCGCGAATACCCGCGGAGATAAAAATCTGAATTTAATAGATCGCGGCAGATGGCGGAGGCGGTGTTTTTTTTTGCGCGCGCTCGAACCGCACGGCCGGCTGGAAGACGGCGCGGCGATGGAAATAAGACGTTTAATTCCGCGCGCGCGAACGAAATAATCGAAAAAATGAAATGAGATATATATATATATATATATATATATGTGTATAAAAAGTGGAGGGCGCACGCGGGAAAAGGAAAGGAATGCACGTCACGGACTGCGCGACGTCGGCGGATTCTCCGTGACAAAATTGTTTCTCTCGTCGCTGCGTAATTTTTACGGTCCCTTTATATACTAAATTCCGCGACAGTCTGAAGCCATAATCTGTTCCGTGGATTAGAAACTTTTATTACGGAAACCGTTACTGGTCTTCAATTTTCCCGACCGCTCTTTAAATGTGACATATTTTATAGAAATCCCGAAGCTCAAGTTTACGGCTATTATAAAAAAAATATACGCGCAAGATTCGTCCGCGGACCGGCGATATAATAACAATAAAGTCCGCGTCAGATAGAAAAACGTAAAGCACGTCGTCCCGGAATGAACGAATTATGAAATACGAATTTCGTCAGACCGGTGCGTCGACGAGCGGTGCAATCCGTGACTAAATTCTTTTTATTCGCGCGTTCGAGAGTCCTGTCGATGCTTTGAGCGTGGCTGCAAAAATATGCGTGATACATTTGTCTTATTTAAGACGAAAATCAACGGTCTTAAGACGTCAGGTGTCTTAATGCGAGACGCAATTGTACGGATGTTTTAAGATTTGATAAGAAAAGATGTTAATATAATTTAAAATTAATCTTTTATAACATTTATTATTACATTAAGTTATTTTAAATTCATTTTTAAAAAGATGCAGTTATATTCAGTTCAATTTTAATAAAATCAACATAATTTTAATTATACGTCTCGGTATTTTGTTTATACTTGTTTTATTCGATTTTATTAAAATTGAACTGTTTAAACATTAATTTAAAATCAATCTTCATAAGATAATGGTGTTGTACTGCTAAAACAAATTTAATACACGTGTCTTATTTAAGGCACAAATCGACTTAATCAAGACGCCTAGGTGTCTTAATCCAATGCACAATATTTTGCGTGCAGACTGGTGACTTAAATAAGTCACTTTGTGTCTAAAAACAATGACATCTAAGACACTTTTTTCTAGTAGTGTGGCGTCTTATAAATTAAGATGCTCGCGTAATACTTTTTGTGAAAGGAAAATGACGCTGACAAGTCGAGTTCGAAAGTACAAAAGGTAGAACATTTATCGGCAAGAAGCGCAGTTATGAATGTTTCATAGCTTTTTAATCATTGATAATCCGTCGCGATTTTAAGTCGAAAGTGCTGTTCACGCCGCGAGTCTCAGATAGAGGAATTTACTCGGGGAATGGATGATCTATAACGCACCGGAGATGACCGATTTAACTAAATACAGACGATTTAACGACGATCGAAATAATTGTCTCAGATGCTTGCGGTGACTATAAATCTCGGTGTTTTAATTAGCAACAGTTTTTTAGCGTTCACGTTCGGCGCAATTGCGACCGGCTCTAATTTATAATCGAATGTAAACAAGGATTAGATGCCGTGTTTAGTCATAATATTACGACTAATGGTAATAATAGTAATGTCTGATGCACAAATCAGGACAATAATAACAATTAAATTAACATAAATAAATATACATGATATAAATATATATGTATGTTAAGTGATTTCACCGTTAAGATGTGAATTTTCTTATATTCAATTTTTCAATTAAAATGTGATGATTTTGGCACATGAGAAACGTGTTCTTTTTACGAATTCAATGAAATTAAAGAAATAATACCATCTTTATGTCTGCCTAATCAATCGCACAGTAAATTTTTAATTCAACTTTATCTCCGTGTAAATCAATACATTTTACACTGCTAGAAAAAGTGTCTTAGATATCACTGATTTAAGACACATTTCATTTAAGATAAGTCATTTATTTAAGATAAGTCACTTTGGTGTCTTGATTAAGTCGCTTTGAGTCTTAAATATAACACGTGTATTATATTTTTTAACGGCGATATTGAAGCAAAAAAGAAAGGTATTGAATATTAACGAAATAATCGTTTGGTTATAATTTAAAGAAATAATGGAATAGGTGTGTAACAAGCAATCGTGATATTAAAATACTAAACAATCCATTGATTAACTTATCCAAGGAAATGACAATTAATTCTAATACACAAATAGTTATATATCATAATATTGATTAGACTAAATTTATATTGAAAGATTAAAATTTGATAATGAATTTCTTAACGTTATACATGTAAAATTATTGTTATTGTTGTTATTATTGGTATTACTGTTATTATTATTATTACTATTATTATTATTACTATTATTATTATTATTATTATTATTACTACTATTATTATTATTATTGTTCAATCTAACGTAACAAAGACAGCTTGAGGATTTAATAATTACGTTAATGTTCGAGAAAACTGATCGGAAACAGATATCTGTGCAATATTAATCGTGCAAAAGTTCGATTACAAATAATGAGAATTATCGAATAATGTTAAACCATAACCTGGAATTAGTAATAAACTAGCAATAGTAACAGGATGTACGGCATTATTAATGGTAATTTACAGAACGATATTTGCCAATTATGCAACAGCAATGTACAGAATAAATGTTGATAAATGATAAATAATAAATCATGTCGATAATCATTATTATTATTATTATTATTATATATGGATTTCATACGTCAATCTACCATGTATGTCTTAAGCAAGTGATTAATGTAAAATTAAATCTTTTAAATAATAGAATTTATATCAAATACTTACATTATTTATCTTTATTTAGTTTGAAATTAATTTGAAATTTTTGAAAATATTTATAAAATTTTAATATATTTTATTTAAATGTTTTTAAACATAAACTTTTAAATCGTTTAAAATGTGTATTGGTGCACAATTTGTTCAGTACACATTTAATACCAATCAATTTTAAAATATTTTTAATTAACGCGCGGTTGCAATACGTCCAAAAATAACAGTCCGCCGATTATTTGCTAAATTCAAGTAATCAATTTTTCACGAGATACACATAATAAACTCGTTCAGGCCTTAATCGTTATTTCAACTAGCGTTTTAAGCAGCTTAAGTTAGCCGCATTGTTTCTTTTATTGGCGCGGGCATCGCTTTAAAGTACGTTTGAAGCCAAATACGTGCCGGAATGCAATGGAATAATGATAAAACAGAAAGAAACAGCGAAAGAAAACAAGCGTTGTATTGAGAATTAGTTACTTATGCTAATGCTGAGTGGAAATAGTTTTACAAATTGTTACGCAAGTTATTACACCGTTCCTGGATTAATTCGGATTACGAATAAAAAAAGCTGTATCACTGATTACCATTTATATGAATTGCCAAATTTTAATGCACGTGTAGAGCTTCAATTGAAAAAATTGCACACAAATATTAAACGCGTTATTTTTATTATTAAATTTATAATTTAAAAATGAAATTAAAATATTTTTAATATTTAAATATTTCCCTTCATTTGATTCACTATTAAAAATTATCACATTTCTCATGTTATTTTTCTTTCGCTATTTCGTATATATTGTATTTAAAGCGATGCTGAGAACTGATGAAATGTGTATAATTTAAATTTATTTGAAATATAATTGCGACTGTATTGTATTGTTTGATAAAACGCATCAAATGAAAATGAGTGTGAGTATATGCCCGGAAAATTAATTAAGAAAAGGACAAAAATTCGATGACAAACGGGAACACAATCGCGATTCTTTGGTAACCAACGAATTGTTTAATTTCGGGTTCGATTCTTTTTTAAACGTTATATATTGCAAGTGAATTTTTTTTTTTTTTTAATAATGCACATGCATTACACATACACGCACATACGTTTGCGAGGACTTAAAAAAGAACTATGAGCAGTCCGCCAACCCATTTTCGTCAATGATACTTCATA
>JABFQC010001582.1:0-18791 GCA_022817085.1 Psilanteris sp. ZL-2020
TCAGAGAGTAGTATTTAAATAATATAGCATTTTTTAGTGGTAAATTTTATAGTTATAGATAAGTTAAATATTTTTTTAATGTTTTAATTTTAACAAACATTTTTATTTGAATTAATAAGTTCAATTTCAGATAATATTGGCCAATTGGAATTTGTATTGCCTATGAAATATATTACAGAAATAATTTTGTCAGTTTTAAACAAAAATTAAATCAACAAATTCCTTTTAATAAAATTTATAACTTTGATTTAACACATTCATTTCTGCGCGTGTAATTTTGTTTATTAAAATTTCGTATTCGTAATGTTGCTTTTGAACAACCAGGGATTCAAAATTATTCACCGTAAGTAAATTTTTTATATTAAATTTTTTCTAAATAGTAAATATATCTATGCATATGCGGGAAAAACCACCATTGAATCAACAAAACTTATTATTGATTGAACATTTTCGTATGTTGAATGTGTATATATATATATTTAGTTATACATTTAATTATGAATATAAGGTACATCCCGAAAATATTGTTGTGACAGGCTTCATTGAATCGAAAAATGAAATCTATTATACATATAGTGATATTAGTTATAGCATAGTTAAATTAAACGTTAGATATCATTGAATACGAAAGTTGTTGGTTTATATATATATATTTGTATTTTCATAGTATATATAAGAAAATATTTACTAATAATATTATCCTGGAATAATTAGCTTGCAGGTTAATTACATATAGTATATCGCACATCAGTAACATAATTGTATGAAAAGTAATTTTGTTAAAATAAAATAATCTATATGTAAAATCTTTTCATTTGTAATATATATATATTGATACTAAAAAATATTTTATTGGTAATTTATGTATTAATAACACGAATAGAATACAAAATATGTTGGCGTGTTATTTCTATATTTGTCGCACAGAATAACAAACTACATTTTAATAAGCCCAGTGTTTTTAATCCAATGGTATACATTGTAAATCTTACGTTGGTACACACTTAACTTAAAACTGTTTACCGTTATTTCAATAAAACGGAGATCCACAACTAACAAATAATTAATTAAATGATACTTTCGTATTACCTGTACATTACAGCAACTATATTGAAATGTAATTAATTAACCTTATAGTTAAAAATATGAAGAAAATAACGAAGTTATATTATTTTAATATTATATGCTTTATATAAAAGCTCAATGATGATTCAATGGTATTTTTCCCCACACTGATAGAATTTTGTAACAATAATCGCAGTTAACGCGCTGACCAAATTCGCATAAAAGTAATTTATCGAATAAAGTAAAAATTTATATCTAAATTTGTAAGAGTTAATTCCCGCAATTGGCATTGAGTCTAACTACAAAAAGTGTATGGGAAAGCTTGGTTTATTGGTAACACACATGCAATTTTTGTAGTTTCAAACCTACCGAAAATCACTAAGTTTTAATTTACCAATTTAGCAAAACTCCGGCACTTTGCCATAGGTGCCTGCAATAATAATGTGTGCATCTAACAAAATCTTACGCGGACTTACACATTTTGTATGCATACACAGATGACAAAGGGGCGCAGTTTTACCGAAAACGCAACTGATCAACTTGCGACTTAGGTAGTGTACGGGACTAGCAATGTTTGCATAAATTATTTACAAAAGAAATGACAAACGGTTACGATGTTGGAAACCGAATATGTTTTCGATTTGTTCCAAATGTTGCATTCTACTTGACGACCGAAAATGGTTACAGAGTATTTTCTATGCAGATGTATAATCTGGGAATCACAATTTGTATCAAATAACAAATAATTGACTATAACAGTCGATTTGGCATTAAAAAGTATAACCATGATTTGATGTAACTAAGCATAAACTATACATATTCTATAGTAACATACAACGTCACATAAAATAAAGTAATCTGTACCGAAACTATTCTCTCGGAGAATTTATTAGTACAAATACACAAAAGTCTGAAACTTTTCTAATCGGATCAACATAATCAGCTCAACTAATACAGCAATTATCTTCAGACCGAGAGCACTATAATAATATATCGGCATTAGACCTAATTAACAATTGCGATTCCGCTTCCCTCTATACCGATCAGAAATATCTCGGTGAAATCTGTTCATAAATGCACTCGAACGGCGGTAATTTAGAGTATTGCAATGGTACACTTGTGGACTATTTTTACACCGAACCGGCGTAAAAAAGTGCCGGTTGAACTATGCACAAAAAACTGTTAAATTTTATTTTTTTCCCGTCATTCCAGCGACAGTTCATTTTAAACCTTTAACCTAGATTGTAAAGAACTAAGTATTGTCGCTCTCTGAAATGTATAGAGCGGTATTTTTATGTGGGTTAGGTATAGTGATTCTTGTTTTCTGCATAGTCAGTAGCGCATGAACGGTCGTGTCTTTTCTCCGTTAGTCGTCATTTTCCACGATCGAGCGGTTCGTTCTCCTGACTTGCGATGATTCGAAAGGAGAGACGTACTTCTTGGATTGTTTTGGCAGGATTATGTCTTCAAGCGTAGGCTCGTTGGCTCGAAAAGCGACGCGGTTGTTGAGGTTTCAATTTGGATACGGGTTATGCGCAAATCAGATTTATATCAATTTTATTTTCGGCTCCGACCCGTCTTGAATGCGAAAGTAAGAACAACGCGTTTTTTGTCCGCTGCATTTTGAGCGGCTTAAAATGTGCACAGATTTCGAGATTGCAGTTAACCGAACAAACGCAAAGGGTTTCTCTAAACAAGCGAGTTGTCGAATATTCCAGGCGAACAAAGCAGACGCAAAATTAATTGTAGAAAACCATCATTTGAGGTAATGAAGATGGACCGAGCGTGATATTGACGAATGAAACATTATCTAACACAAGTTCTGAACACGGTTTAATATGTTAAATATGGTTTGGGTCAAGTAGCGCTTTTAGCGAAATTAATTGAATATTTTACTTTAAAAATTGTTGGACCCAATCAATGTATAGTCGTGTGATTATAATTTGTGTGATTGGTTGTAGGTTCGAGACTGAATGCCAGAATAAATGTAAAAACCGAGTGTTATACTAATAAATGACATGGTTTAGTAATTTTGGTTAACCATTTTGAATCTCTGTACAGCCAAAAAAAAGAACTTTTAGGAACTATTTTCAAAATATGTATTTCTCTCAGTAAAATTACTGTTAGATATTTGTTGGGATTTAATTTGAGATAAATTCACTTCATACGAAAAATACTTTTAATATTTTTCTTAAAATAATATTAATTATTGTTTTTTAAGGCGACGCGTGTGTTATACTAACATCTTAAATGAAGAAATGGTGTGTGCTTCAACGACACATAATATACTTGTTTTTGTAGTAAGTTGCTTTGAGAATAGAAATAAAATGTGTTACGTAATTATTATTATAATCCCAACAGTTTTAATATATAAATAAATATTGTATAAATATATATATGCACGGGTTTAAATAAAAGATTTTAACGTTTTGTTTATTTAAATAAATATATTAAAATAAATTGTAAATAAACAGACTTATAATGAGTAAGTATAATTTTTAATTTGTTTTATATTTTGTATTTGTTTTTAATTTAGATTGTTTTTTAAGATAATTTTTTTCTATTTTATGGGATATTAATAAAAACGAAATTCGTCTACGCAGTTCCAGTCCAAGCAATAATGTATTTCACAATCATCCAAAACGTTTCAAATGATCGGAAATTATTAAATACATCGAAGAAATTTAACATAATATTCAGTGACTCGTTGAAAATATTCCAAAGTTCATACATAAATGATTATTGACCGAAATAAACTTTTACATACTAAAAATGTATTAAACAATAAACTTGTCAATAATTTTATCATTTAAATTATGAAAAAACGTATATATCCGTTAATGTTATTAATAAATAACTCTTAATGTCTGACGATTGGGACACAATATTGGTTTGTAACTATTTCATATGTATATAAAATTGCAATATATAGTTACATTATAATTTGAATTTAGTTCACGTAATGCAAATAATTATAGATACTTCAAAATTTTAATTAAAAAAAATATTGTTAAAAATGCAGTACTAATAGTCCGAGATTATTGATATCAATAACAATAATCATTATTTAAACATTTATTTTATTTCTCATAAACAATGTTACAATAATATTTCATAAAGATTAATAGAACGTTGTATTAAAATTAAGAATAACTAATATTTATCACAAAACAAATATATTTGTTTTAACCTGAATGGATTTTGTTAAAAATATCATATATATGTAATATTAAAAATAAACATTGTCCACAATAGATTATTACCGTTAACAAGCACATAAGATATAACTCGTCTTAAAATATAACTAATTGCTTTTAACAAACTCTATACTATAAAAAGAAATAGCAATAATTACAAAAACGAATTATTCGTTTCTTCGAGAAATAAGAACAAAGGAGACAAATAATCACCGGTATCATTTATATAGTATAACCTCTATATACGAATTTTTTCGCCGTGGTAGTTAAAACTTTAATGGTTACAGTCTAGTCTTTATTCTAATAGTCTATTTTTATCAATGAATGTTTATTACTGCACTTCCTTCATTTAATAAGTAGTATATACAATCGCGAAGTAATTCGTTAAAAGTCTTCCAAATACACGTGCATATTTTTGGTTTTCACTTCATATAATCAGCTGAATGATCGTTACACTAACAGACGTATGTTGTATCGAATACAGGTGCGAAATTCGCGGAAATAATTGTGTTCGACATATTTCAGACAAAAAATGAGTATTGGTTGGAGTGACGGTTTATTTTAGATAATATATACGCCTGGAACGAATTTGGTTTCGTTCGAAAATTGCACGGCAAGGGTATTTGCAGTGACTCAAATTTATTTTGCACTCTTAAGAATAATATATTGATTTAAAATTTATAGCAACTGTAATTCGCTAAATCCACCGAAAGAAATTTATAGATAAATTTATACTGTGTGAGTATATAGTCAATCGATTTATAGTAAGTTCAAACTTCAATAATTTTAATATGAAAATAGTCAAGTGTTTAGGTAATTAATCAACTCACTCTCCGAGATAGTTGCAATTGCCATAAATCGAGAGTCATTTCAACCATGTATATTACTTCGGGAGTAAAATACGAAATCGATTTTTGCAATCTGTGAATTATAGGACATTATTGTTTCCCACTTATTCAATTTCGAAATTTATTCAACGCAATTACATTATCGCTGTATTATAGATCAATATATGCGTGTATGTTATTATATATAATGTCCTATATATCTCCCATTATACAGGATACAACAATTAATTTGTTTTAATAATAAAATAATATTTTAAACGTATTTTTATTTGCATTACAAAATCAATGTATAATAAATATCATATACATGAATAATCGTTAAGCTGCATTTTGTTTTATTCTTTCCTTTTTTCCACTGTTCACTCTGTTTTTTTTTTTAGTCGATTATTTACTTTTAATATAATTCAAAATATATTTTTCATATTTCATTTTATGTAAATATCTCATACCCATCAGTGTACATTGTGCAGGTTTTGTCATTTAAACATACACGAAGAAAATATAATGTAAAAAATTGCATTATAATAGTAACTAAGTCCTACTACTGTCAAAATGATAAATTTTAATATAAAACATGTTAGTTATCATTATTCATGCAAATTTTCACAATTTCATTTATGAAAATCGTTATGCGAAATTTATAATAAATATAAATGAGTTTATATCTGGATTACATAATTAATGATTTTTAAATTAAACTCAATTATAATGAATATTTTGCAACAATATAAGTTTAGTTTTTTTTTTAAATAAATAATCAATGATCAGTTCACCAATATAATTTATGTATTATACCTTATATATATATTAAATTAAACAATTCATGTTTAATAAAGGGTAACTTTTATTTTATATAGTGTTATGCTGTTCTGGCTGCGAATAGAATGCGCAGCTATACCCATAATGATTAGGTTATTCAATATTTATAAATATAATATAATTAATAAATATAATACAATTATATAAATAACAAATAATTATAGGGGCAACTTAATATTTAATTTGATATAAATAGAGTTGAATTAAATAAATGTAGTTTTAATTCAATACAATGTAAGAATCAAATTAATTAAATTTATAGAAAAAATATTATACAGTTAATACAACACAATCGATTATTTAACGAAAATATAAAATTAGATTATATTAAATCAAATATTGAGTAAATTCAACGATATTTTTTTTCAATGAAAAGTGGAGTCCTCTTTGAGGATCCTCATGAAAAAGGAATGAAAAATGTATACGTAGATAACAACAAATGAGTAACAATCCTGATTCCATACTGTACAATAGACCAACTGAATTGTCAGAAAATAATTATAATTTAATAATCCTTTTAAAGATAATAACGAATGATAAATTTACTATTGAAATTGTGACACTCACAGCGCTGTCTGAGTCACAATAAAAGTTACGCATCATTAACAATAACAAAGAGTAGAACTTGAGGTAAGCATAGTATCTCAAGCGTATACTGCTGAAAACAAAAAAAATCATTGTCTATCATCAAATGTTACGCTATGCTATTAAGGGTCCCATATACGAAACGTCAATAAATAATAACAGAATTTTCTATGGTCCGCCACACTATTCTATGCAGTCATATATAAAATAAAAGTTTATATATAAAGTATATGAAGGTATGCTGCATACTACAACGATTATAGTTAGTTTAGGTATAATTAAAAGCAGTTCAAATTCAAATTATACTGAAACCTTTAATGTACTCTTGGATTATTTCACTTTAATATTTCCTCGCGCAACGATACATTTAGCTGATTTATTTATTCATTTCTGTATTAAGTGTTTAAGTTTTAGAAATCGCTTAGCTTTTCTGCTTGATTGACTATATAAATTCACTTTTGAATTACTAAAATTATTTCGGAATTTAAATCAATTTAATAAAGTTGCAAATTCATTTGCTGTGTATATATGGAAAAAATTTGAACCGGGCTAAATTATTAATTAATAACTGTCCACGCTTCTTCAAACTTTGCATGTAAATATCACATTTTGGGGCCTTTAACATTTGAGCAATTAGCTTAATTAAAAACGATTGCTTGGTTAAGCGATATTATTGAAAAAAGTTAGCATAAAATTAGCCTAATACACGCAGAAAAATGTTGCGTTAAAAATTACTGAAATTCAGTAAATATTATTCAAAACACAGTAACTCACGGACAAAACAAAATTTCAGTAAAAAATTATCGAACTTTTCAGTAAACATTGATGAATGTTTGTAAATATAAACCGAAAATTGATCAATGTTTACATAAAAGTTCGTTATTTTCTGACTGAAATTTTGTTTTGTCCGTGAATTACTGTGTTTTTCATAATATTTACTGAACTTTCTGTAATTTTTAAAACATTTTTCTGCGTGTAATTGAACGTGTCCAAGACAGTACTCAAAGGACCAGCCGTTGATTCAACGCGTTTTGTATCGCCTTTATTAATTTGTAATTAATTATTTAACCGCGGGGAAAAGATTAAATTATATTTGTAACGATGGTTTCCTTTAACGGGCCAGAGCCAAGATTGGCGCGACTTTTGATTCGCGAAATGGCAAAGTATTATCACTTGTATTAATGCACCCAAATGTTACTCAAACGTGTCGCGTGAAAACAATAATTGCTGAAGCAAATTTTCATTGTCGCGTGAATTCGCGTCGACAATATATATATATAAAAAATATATTTCGGTAAAAGCAAAAGTTGAGCGAAAATGCGATTAAAGAAATTCGGTTATAAAAACCTGGGCGATTGAAAAACGCTTCCTTGGCGGCTTCAAACAAGTGCGTATATAATTTGTGTAGCTCGTTTTGCCGCGCTTCACCGTTCGTCGCTAAAAAATATTTCATGAAAAGCGCGCGACTACGTATATATAACTGAACTTTAACGATTTTTATTCTTTTATCTACTTTAGTATAAATACTTTATTACGCGACACTTAGTACTCTTGTTATACACTTTTTTGCAGTTATTTTAAAACTCGCCAAGATATTTTGATATAATTTATTACATCGTTATATATATTTCTTGTACACTCGGATGTCACGCCTCGTAATCCGGGGTGTATACCAAAACGAGAGCGCCGCGCGTATATAAGATTTGGAAAAAGTTTCAAGTTCAGCGCGATATTAGCGTATAAAAGCGTTATTTTACTGTCAAAAGTTTGCGAACGCGAGTCGTCGCGCGTTGTTCGAACGTGCAGTTTGTATATACATTGATGTGGATCGACTGTTATTCTAATTAGCATACGGCCACTACGGTCATATCGAAAGAAAGTTAACTGCGGAAGAAAGTTGTGATTTACGATTGCCACTGAACCGGCGTATTAACGATTATGAGATTTATTATTTACGGCAATCGCGTTTAGCGCGCTATTCAGACTCGTTTAACCAAACAACACCGAGCCTATATATATTCTTTGCAAAACGCAACGCTTCCGTTAACATATATATATATATTATGTAAAAATGCTGCACGTCAGCCCTGCGTTATATCCAGAAAGAGTTATAGTTCATATTTGTAACACGTATAATGAGGTTGTCATAATTTTGTACAATTTATAAACAAAAAAAAATATATATGAACAATTTTAACATAACTTTATGCGAGTAGTTTTTAAACGTTTACACTGAAAAAACAAATATTTAACAATTTACTATATAATATATCAAAAGTGGACGATACATGAAAACACAAAAAAATGTACTACATTATATATTAAAATTTTGTACATTAACTTGAATATATTATTATGTGCATTGCCAATTTTACTACATTATATAGTAATTTTTCTTGTATTTTCACGTATCGTTCAGTTTTGGTATATTATGTAGTAATAAATTGTTAAACATTTTTTTTCTCAGTGAGAAAACAACAACGACGATACGCCTAATTGTTTACTTTTATATATATATTTTTAATACATATATATATTGCTTGGTTTAAGCGAAAAAATCATTTGAACATTTTTATACCAAGTTTTTATGTTTCCAGTAAACATTTGCCGTAATTTATTCTTTATCGATCAAACCCATATAGTCGTAGATACTCACAACTCATTCGGTTGCGTATTTATTAACAATTTGTTGATTCCAAATCATACGTTAATCCTGCTCGACTCGAACTTTCTGGATTTCAAATTGATATTTACAAAATCCGATAAATACCCATTTTGGAGCGCGATTAGTACCGACGTGAGACGAAGAAAAAACAGAAAGTTGAAAATACTCCAAACTGTCACTCCAAAACGTTGTCAAATACGGCTCCATTCATTGTCGAGATAAATTCTCCGTATTTAAATGACCGACGGTAAACGTTCTTGCCGTAATAAAATCTTTTATTGTCCGCGTGCTGATTAAATATGAATAGCTATAAGTTTAGAAGCACAAAGACGTGTTATTGTCTTACATAAACGTTTATAAGTAAGAAAGACATATTCTCGTACACGTGGATTTTTATTAAAACGTGGTATTACGGCGCTTCCTTCAGCCCATTTAAACAACGCGTTCCGCAAAGTCTACCAAAACAAACGACCGCGGAACACCAAGTTCGGATCATTGGAACTCGCCTATAATTTGCGAATGCATCGTGCTCAGGCTTAATATTATTGATATAATCGAGAGTTTGCGATCCGCGGGAAAACGCTCGCGCGTTTGATTACAAATTTGATAACCGACCGCTCGGTTAAAAATGGCGCCGACACTCGTCAAGAGCAGATGCAAATCAAACAAGACACTGCGACGATTTGGAATATAAACGACGACTGTCGTTACTCTCCGAATGGAATTTTGTGCTAATCAATCTGGCTCGATTATCAGCATCCCAGTCGCATTAGCAATTACTTTTAATTAGCCGACGCGGATGACGTTAAACGCAACTTTATACGAATGTATATATAATAGTTCTGATAAGTTGCCGGTTGTGTTTTAACTTATAATTAACCCGGGAATCGATTCGAAAGAAATGATATTTATAAAACACTCAAGACCGCGTGAAATAACACTTGGTCAAAAATGTGCATGAAGTTTGAAACGTTGATTATCGACGAATCGTATTTAGATAAATAATAATTTTGTACAAGGAAAATTTAGACTTTTTAAAAGGTAATTCTTAAAAATATGATATAATTAGAAATTGTTGCTAACAAAGTAAAATTCAATCTTAATAACGGTTGATTAACTGAATTTAGATTCGTTGCTTTTAGAGAAAAATTGTAAAATTTTTAGTAAACAGTTCACTAATTTTGTATTATATTTGTAACTCATCAAAAATTCGTAGTTTATTCATCAAATAGTACGAATCTTTAATTATATATTTTAACAATATCGGTTTACTAAAATTTAACACCCTCGTTTGTGTTATTCAAACCACCAAAGGCGGTTTGTTAAAATTTACTTTTGTTAAAATATTACTCTTAATAAATAAAAACACTGAAAAATATTTTTTTTTTATTAAGGCGTCTTTTCGTGCAGCGCCTTCATTTAAGGTGGCGGTGTCTTAAAATAATACATTTAAAAAGTTCCTATTTTTACAGTGAAGTGCTAATGTGATTTATTGAAAAATTAATCAAAGTGAATTTTATTATTATCAAGCTTTAACCTTACATTGTTCTTATTTGTCAAAAATATACGTAAACCAGTTTATCAAAATTTGACAATCTGACAGCATACTACCAATTAACATTCAGTTTATTCAAATTTAATACCGTATTATAAATATTGGTGTTTCTTTCTCTCTGTGTGTGATATTCAACATTTGGAACTTCACGCACATTGGTCAAAATAATATACAGATTTAAAATAGCGCGGATTGATAATGTTTTAAATAATAGTAATAGTAATAATAATAATAATAATAATAATAATAATAATAACGAAGTTTGTCGTAAAAAACGCATTCAATTCTAAGGCGCGCCATCAAAATATTTGACGTCATAAAAGTATTCGGTTTATATATTTCTGCATCTAATCCTCCACTTTTTATGAATAGTTTACTGCAAACTATATTTCCGTGAATATAGCGTAAGTAATACCGGGATTAAATATATAAAATCGACTAAAACGCGCTCGTAGGTTACTGAAAATCGAGGATTCCGATTCAGAACGAAAGTATACGGTTATGAAATTAAAGAGAAGCGACTTTGAATGAATACCCAAGGATTGTCTGATTGGAAATTATAAACGCGTCAAACCCAATTCCCGATTCTTTTCAGATATTTCGCAATCGTAAAAGTATGCCATGCGGCTGTAACTCGGACGAAACGCTATAATGCACGTGACAACGCGACTCAGTTTCTGTGGCTTTGTTGTATTATAATGATATGCGTGTTATTCCATTGGCCGCGGTAAGCTCCTTTCGAGAATTCCGAAGAGAAAGAATTTTTCGGCGCCTAAACAATTTGTTGTTCCGTACGAGAATCTCGTTAATAAACGAAACTTTTACGCGCTCGCATTTTGACACTTTGCGTCAAATCGTCGGCTTTATACCGAGCGCGGTTTATTTAATTCAGTTCGACGATGTGTCTTATATATATGTTCCTGCACTCTTAAAATGACTTGCTTCTAAAAAGAAAAACTTACTTGAGTGACGAAAGAAAATATCTTAATATTTCGACAAGAACATAATTTCTTCATACGAATAAGAAAAAGTATTTATCAAATCTTTCTTCTAGCGAGTAAGTTTTAATATTTAATGTTATCAAGTGCGACTATCTTGCTATTAATTTTCTTGCGCTAAGAAAGTACAGAATTAACGCGACATAAAAATAATACATGACACATAACCTCCTAAAATTTTTAACTAAATATAATGTGTTACTTCCCTGTTAATAGTAAAACATCACTAATACTTAATCCCAATTTAACTATATCTATCCATTATTACGTATTATATATATATTAAAATTGTATCGAATGTTAATTAAATTGAATTATGCCAGCAATGTGCAAAACTTCACCTAATATTTCAAATATTGAAATTTGAAAAGCAAGAAAATATATATTTTTAACGCAATCAACATTTAAATAATTGTAATAAATAAATGTATTATTTGAACATATAATTATTTATATTCATTCAAAAAGATTTTTCTTTAAATCAATATATATGAGTGCAAGAAATATACAGTTTTTCGTCAAATTTAATATTTTTGTGTGTGAAATAAATTTAAAAAAACATGTAATCGTGAATCCGGAAACACCGATGTTTGGAAGAGGCTTTTCTTATAATACCTCAAAATTCATATAATATTTATCGTATTATTGAATTCAGAATTATAATTGGATTTAAATTATCGATTCCGTTAATAATAAAAGCGAGTAATTAAACGTTTACGAACTCAAAAACACGAGATTTCCAGGTTGAGTCTATATATAAAAAGTGATATCCGCATGATTTTCATGTGGAACGATGATTCGGTATTTTTAGGTTACATAAAGTTTCGGAAAATATGTATTCTGAAATAACAACAGCATTGTTTTTCAATTTGTTTAAAATTTAATCCATTTTAATACGAAACGATACGAAATTTGAAAGTAACATTACATATATATAATATATATAAGAAGTTTTCTGACTGTTTTACGTTAACAATTAGAGCGATCTTTCCTTATCTATTGCGGCAGTCTTTTTGCGCGTCTAAGCTGGTTGGCCACGTGCCACCTGCATATTTAAAGTAATAAAAAAGTGCACTACTTTTTCATAATTACAAAAGAGGCTTTTAATTTTTATACTCGGGTAAATAATTCTACGTATCACAATGTAAATGGCGTAAGACATTTCGAACGAGAGTCATTACGTTGAAAGGAATTTCAATTTTAGAATTTCCTATTGAAAATTGCAAGTATTTAATTACATATTAATAAATCGCACCAGGTACGAGTGCAGAACTACATTTCATACAAATCAGGGATAGGCTATAAGAGAAATCTGCAGTACGGCTTTAATTCAATCTATTTCTTTAATATCAAATCACTCTACTTTTTTTTTAATGCAATTGCAATTATATAATTACACCATCCGTGTTTTTTTACAATTATAATAACTCACGACTGGCATTCGTTCAAGTATATAAGAATGAATGTCCGAAAAGCAGATTATGATTGATTAATAAAATATTCATGCGTTATTGACAGAAAAAATAATGAATTTACGTCTGTGACGAGAACAACCATAATTTTGTAATTAAAGACGCATGTGATTTTGTTATGTCAAACGGAGAAAACATATATCCAACTAATTACTATATATAATATATCAAAAGTAGGATATACTTGAAAATGTTATAAAAATTACTATATCATATATTAAAAATTTCTACGTAAGTTGAATATAATATTGCGCGCATTCAAAAGTTTAATACATTATATAGTAATGTTTGTAACGCAGAGAAAAGTTTTTTGATTTAACCAAAATTTGGTCGAATGTACCAAATATTTTGTAAATTTGACAAAATTTTGGTGGAATCAATAAAATGTTCCCTGCGAGTACAGTTGTTATTATTATTGTTGTTGTTGTTATTGTTATTATTAGTATTATTAAATTAACGGAAAAATGCCCTTTAGGTTATGTTATGTATTAATACGCATTAATATTGAAATTTATTTTTCGTTTAGAAATGCATTTATTAATAGCGCGAAATGCATTTCTAATCTAAACCCGCGCAGATGAGAGCGTACGCGGCGACACTTTTAAAAGTGTTTAAAAATTTAATTACAAATATAGCCTGTGTATATAAGTTACGTCGGATTTCATTCGAATTATTAACTTATATTGTTTTATAACGCTCGTTAAATAATTTGTTTTGCGTTTAAGTTTGTTATAAAAATTAATTGACACTTTTCTAAAGTACAGCCATTTTTCCTACAACTGTTTTCGCGTTGTGAATTTATTACGATAAAACGATTATATTGGCGTTTCTAATTTCAATGCGGAGAAAAACGACATATATTATTAATCTCCGCGCCGGAATGTTATATATTTTGTTGTGAAACTGGGATACGTTTGATTTATAACCTAAAAGTTTTTTGTGCACCGAACAACGCTCGCAAACATAAATTAAAATTTAATTATGTTTATTTAAAACATATGTGCCTGGCTCGCAATATCGTATCGCTTCAAAATAAATTGCTCCAAAATTATGTCGTAAGATTTAAGGAAGCTGCGATCATTCACGCGGATGGCGTTGTTCGGAATTAAAAATATGATCCCGTTTGCCGAAGACGAACAGTTCCAATACGTTCAATCTCGTATTCCCGCGCGTTATCGATCGCGTCGATTGATGACTGGTATTACGTAACATAAAAATCGCATTATGAATTTGATAAAATAATAGATACGAGCTATGCAATTCAAACCATTAATATTCCAATAACGACTCGGAACGCGAGAATGTATAAATGCGATTTGCACGAATCTGTCCAAGTATTGGCATTTAATTAATTTTCGGTAACGCGGGTTAAAGGCTTTGCGAGTTCGAAAGTGGTTAATAAAGGCCGGAGAAGGGACAAAATGGGCCCAAAAATACAATACTCTATACACAAAGTTGATCGCATTTCCTCCAGAGTCAAAAATTTGAAAATGTCCATTTTCGCACTCGGGTTTAAAGAAGACTCAAATTATTTTGACTAAAACTTTTAAACATATCGTTTTACTTTGAATGCTGTATTCACGAATATAATTAAATATATAAATATTCTTATATAACTCTTAAATATAATTAAATATATTTTTCAATTAGTTAACGACCAATTGGTACATAAAAAATAAAAAGTTTTTATAAAGAGTTTTTATTAAATTATCTCAATATATTTATTGTCATTTAAAAATTAACGTTTCGGCCTATAAATGATGACCTTCATCAGAACTGTAATTTAAAATGGTATACATAGATATATATTATACATATATTTCTTTAAAAATTAATACAAAAAACAAAGTGTCAAGTTAATTTAAGTTAATTGATTTTATATTTATTTTTTTTTTAATTTTTCATTTTAATAAATTATGAATTAATATTATATAAATTATTGTTAATAATTTAAATGTAAACTAACCTGTTATTATTCTATTAAAATAGTTTTAACTGTTTACATTTATTGTTATAAGTCATGAAAGCTAATGTTAAGGTATGCAATGTGTTTGTGTATTGAATAATGTCATCATATATGTTATTTTAAATTTTTATTCTAATAATAATGCTATTCTTATAATTTTTATTCTATTCTTATTCTTTTTTTTATTACAGTTCTGATGAAGGCCATCATTTATAGGCCGAAACGTTATTTTTTAAATGACTGTTAAATAATCGAAAAATATTGAAAATAAGTATAAACGTTAATTAATAAATATTTTAAATTAATTAAATATACACGTATTCAGGAAAGGGAAGGGTACAATATTTAAAATGATATATGTTTAAGGATTTTAATGACAATAATTTGGGCCCCTTTTATCCTAGAAACGTACGAAAATAGAATTTCCGCACTTTTTGAGTTACAAAGGAGGCTTAAAATTCTGATTCGGGCCTTCTCGTGACTTTTTGTAAATTACAATAACAACTTACGCGCATAAAATATTTCTGTGAAAACGCAAAGACGCCGCGCCCGTTAACCGTCTGTGGATTTGATATGCCGTTAATTAAGCCGCATTCGTTTTGATCAACTTTTGAACGGCAAAATGGGTTCGGTTGCGACGAAATTCCGGTTCCGATAAAGGGTGTGTTTGAAAAGCGCGCGTATTATGCCGTGGCCTCGACGCGACCGAAAAAAGCTCGCACAGTCGCATAAATCGATCTCGAAATGATTCGTTCGGAATTTATGTTCCGAATGCGTGATAACGCCGCGAGCGTTCCCATGCGGCGGCGGAGTCGTAGCGCGCGTGAGACATCGATTAATTATTACGGGACCGTCTTCTTCCCTTCGTGCGCGTCGTCGCTGCCAACGCGCCGAACAAAGAAAGCCAAGACGTGTGCGGCGCGTTCCGTATTTTCAATTAAAAGCCGCGCGCCACTCGGGGCACGTGACGGCCGCTCGATTTAGCTCAATTGATTTTAATCGCGCCACGCATTCGGAGTGAAATGCACTTTTTTATTATTATCATTATTATTACATATATTCGAGTGTTCGCGAGTCGAGTGCTCGCCGCTCGCAAAACTTCGTTTCGGCTGCCGTTGCGCGAACCGTCAAATTGGTCCGCGCGGAACGTCGCGGTCGACGACGCTTTCGCCCCGAACGTAACGTCGTTTTTGTTTCTGAATCGTCAACGGATCGCAGCTTTTGTCGAATCGCCGCGGTAAACGGCCATTTTCGTTTTCGACGCGGCCAACGACTCTTCGATATCGGTTTACTTATATATATATATATATATATATATACATACACAGACGATTCGCAATACGGCGCGTGCTTTCGCGACATAATTCGCGTTGTTATCTTTTTGCCGCGCTTTTTTCAATTCAGGAATAATGGATAGACATTTGCCGTCGTTGTTTATTTGTTAACCGCGATGAAACGAAAGCATCGCGCTTTCGATTGTTCTGATTTGATCTGCACTGTTTTGTTTGTTTTTGCGCGATGCGGTTACTGTATATATTATATATATATATAATCCGTATCAAGTACTTTCCAAGCGTGCGATGCTAGATAATCATAATTATTATTGTTCGTTATTGTTAGCAATGATTTTAGATATGCAACAAATTTGGTTTGAGCTGCTGCATTAAATGGTCCATTCAATAATGTGTTTTGTTAAGAATTTTGTTGCGACGGAAATCTAATTATGAGTCGGTGACATTGAAAGGCCATTCTTTTGGATTGGTGCCCGTTAATAAATTTAATCGAATAGGTTTCTAAGCGGTCAAGTTCGGGTAAATTTGAAAACTGAAGAAAATATATATATATATATACATAAAGAAGGAAACGAAATTACATTTTTACAGTTAAATTATGTCATTCATTATTTATAGTCCCCCTCCGTTTGATGATACCTAAATATTTGAGTGACTTTTCTTGGATTAGTTTCATATACGCGTGTATTTGCTTTTAATACAATTAACCTATTAACCCTCGGTACGCTCTATGACTTGCGATAACCCAGATGACAAAGGACAATACAATTTATTAATTTCAAGTAGAATTTTTGCTATAACAATTACAAGTTAATAACGGGCGACAGTTATTAATCATTCTCCTATGCAAATATTCGTACTTGATTAAATTTCCAACATTAATATATATACGTACACATGTGCAACTTTCTACTATAGTTTTTAATTTATTTTACAAAAATCGCCACCCATAATCGAATGGCGAAATTGTAAATTTAAATTTCCTTTAATTAATAAGCTCGATTCGAATAACTTATAAGAATCACACAAACGTGCCGTGTGCGTGTGTGTTCGTCTGCCCACGCACACACTCGCAGCTAAATTTTCTCCCACACACGGACGATCGCCGACTTTCGGAGGTGCAATATTTCCGTGCGTGCTGGGCAAAAATAGCTTTTCAAATACGCGACTTATTAATTTGTTTACGCGGCAATATTCAAAAGCAAGGTCCGCGCCAAACAAAAAAATACGCACCAAAAAATAAACAATACCCAGTTCCTGTCTTATCACGTGGTCTGGGCAAATTAAAGCTGCAAACATTTCCAACTGATTTGTGTTTTGGAGCGATAACCATCAGCTATTAGCATCGGCGCATGGCGCAGTCGTTCTTATCGCGCAGATTATGATCGCTCTGGTTGCAGTCTGCGAGACAGTGTTATTACAGCGAGCATGACAGTGTATATAAATCGCGCATTACTTTAAACAATTTAAATAAAATATATAACTTCTTGTGCACATAAGTTAACAAATAAAATTGCCGTTACAAGAGCTAGACTGATTAGCATAGTCGCACAAAAACATTGATTAATATGCAACAATAACGTTATGTGCAATATATATTTTTCGAGAGCGGTGTTTTTGAATACTCATAAATATGGCAACAGGGTTAAATGTATTCAAAAGCACCACACAATTTATGGGTTGGTGCTTTTGAATACGGTATGGAAAAGCACCAGGTGTGTATTACGTACCAACTGCACGGACAAAATTGTATATCCAATTTGGATATATAAGTATTTTTACTTATTATAATATACATTTTATTGCTGAGAAATTAAGAAATTATTGCCGATTCGGTCAATACAGTATTCATGATATTATTACATTGAGAAAGAAAATGTTTAACAATTTACTACATAATATATGAAAACTGAACAATACGTGAAAATACAAGAAAAATTACTATAGTAATTTTACAATATGTATATAATATAGTAAAATTGGCATTGTACATAATAATATATTCAAGTTTATGTAGAAAATTTCTTTGTAAATTGTTCATTGTTACGTCACTTATACTTATTCGATTCTCATGTATGCAAAGAAATATTTTAATTCGCCAAAACAATATTAATAAAACAATTTTTTTTCCTTACTTATTAACTATATTTTTATACTTAATTTAATAATAAGTTTTGTAGCTAGTTCAATGTAGACATATTTACTACACGGAAAAAAAATTGACTAGTACAGATAAAAGTTTTTCTAAAATAGATAAATTGTTTAGCTGGTATTAGAACAAATAAATGATTTGACTGAAATAGTCAAACATATTTATGTATTATTATTG